>VURO01050581.1:0-17767 GCA_015108175.1 Pelvicachromis taeniatus | reverse complement strand
CGACTAATCGCAAAAATAATCGGTGACTAGTCAACTATCAAAATAATCGTTTGTGGAAGCCCTATTATCCACAAATGGCGAAAACATGGAACAGTGGTGAACCTTCCCAGGAATGGCTGGCCGACCAAAATTACCCCAAGAGCACAGCAATGACTCATCCAAGAGGTCACAAAAGACCCCAAAACAACATCCAACAAACTGCAGGCCTCACTTGCCTTAGATAAGGTCAGTGTTCATGACTCCAACATAAGAAAGAGACTGGGCAAAAATGGCCTGCATGGCAGAGATCCAAGAGAAAAACCACTGTTGAGCAAAAGGAATACAGTAAGTTCTTTTGAGTAAACATACCAACCTACAAAACCACACATCCATCAGCCTGCCTATGTACCACTGTCAGAATAAACATCTGACTTGCATTAGTTGCAGCTCCAGGCTGAACCCAGTGACCTAGACACTATTAAATTTTCCTCTTTTTCCATAACCTCTTGCCTACATTATGTACTACATCATTCTTTTAGCTCCCTCCTAGCTTTTATTTTTATTTTCTTTTTATTTTTATCCTTTTGTCTTGTCATCTTCTCTTCTTTCTTCACCTTCGACACGCTTGCGTGCAATCCTTTTCTCAGGCCATTCCAGCCTCTGACTAACCACCCTGCTGTGTCACGGAAAAAAAGCACATAGTTAACTCACTTACTCCCCTGAAAACCCCTCATTTAGACAACATTGTGTTGAGGGGTTGGAGTGTGGCATTTATGTTTATTTGTATACTACTATACAGTTTTTTAACTATGTTATACATTTTACGAGTTTCATGCATGCATGTAAAGACCCAAAATTCAGATGCAGCGAAACCACCATCTAAACAAACTGGAACAGCTTAACCATTAGTGTTAAGGAGGTAACGCCATGCTGTGAGAGGCAGCTATCCACACACCATCTGTAACAAACAAGTTTGTCTTCATATCTGCCTGAGAGGAAGCTGCTTTGATGCAGTCAGTGGCAATTTCAGCGGTGCTTTAAATGTATTTTATGGAACTGAAAAGATATATGGAAGAAGATGGCTTGGAAAATGGAAGTGGTTAAAACAAGTGCTGATCTTACAGAGTAATGAAAGCAGTTTTAGGAATTCCTGTCTCATTTCTCCACCATATGATAGTTCCTTTCCTTAAAGACAACCTTCTGAAACATAACTTGCCATTCAGATAAACAAAGCTGGAAGGCGACTCTCAATTTTTCTCATATCTGCTCTTTAAACTGTTAACACCCAAAACACCCCACCCCAAATAAAAGTAGGTTTTAGATCCCAGGAAAATCCTAAATCATGGGAAAACTGGTTAGAACATTCACTGGACTTTTTAAATAGGACACAAGAACCTGTTTGTTTGTTTGTTTGTTTTTAAAAAGGGTGGCATGCCACTTTAATGGGCACTAAAGACCCCTAAAAACCCTCTGATGACGTTGGTGCGTAAAATACATAAATGAAGGCAAGCAGCTCTTTCTTCACGTTTTAACACGTCCTGTGATCGCTCTCTCGTTTGGTGGGCGGATGGAAAAGCACTAAATATGAGCAACATGTGGCTTAGTGTGCCAAGACTCTTGCCCCGCGTTGATCTGTATACAGCCCGAACGAATCAAAACAGCGCATTAGCAAAAACAGTACGCCTAAAACGGTCACCTAAACATGCTGTCACATATTACAACAATATTAAAATCGTTTATACCAGCAATTGAAAATATTAAACACGCGAGACTGAGCTGTGAGACCAACCGAGCAGGATTCCTCACATAGCAAGGTTAAAATTAGAGACTGACCTGAAATGTTGCTCGATCATTTCCACTGGATACACTTTAAACAGGGAATTAGCCTCCAGTTAACAACAATCCAGCTCGCGGTTAGAAAGCCGTGAAGCAGCCGCAGCAGTGACTTCGGCACTGAGACCAACTTTTACTATGTGATGTGATTCAAAGCTTACTTTCTCACTCACACACTAGGGAGTTTGCCGCTGGTTTGTCAAACTCTACGCGTTTAGCTTAACTTCCTGTGACCCACATTTCAAAATAAGAGCTTTTTTGTTTGGCAGTTCGAATAGGGGCGTTTTACCTCGCATGGGCGCCACCTACTGGATATTTACCGCAGAGCACTATCAACATTGAGAGAACTTTGGATACAATGCAATTAGAAGAATTATTATTATAGAATGTAATATTCGATATAAATTTCACTTCTTCAAACACATCCACACAATATGCAGCATCTGCTTCCCCTTCTTCCTCCTTATATAAAAGTTAATGTAGGAAGAACAGACATCCGAGTTATAACATTGTGATTGAAGCTTGAGAAAAACATTGATGTTGGCCAATGATCAGACTTCTGGATTGTTGGATGATGCTGCTGAATTTCACAAGTTCAAGGAGAAAAAACACACACTGAAGACGATAGTCTTTAATTCCAACGAGAATGTGAAATCCACTCAAATCAATATCAAAATCTGTTGAAGCCTGAGAACAACAGGCTCACTGCCGTGCTCCAGCTTCAAACCAGGGAGGCTGAAGCCACAAAACACAGTACTTACCACTATACAATTCCAGCCGCTTGGCTCTGTGCAAAATGTTAAGTCCATGTAACTGAAACTGACAGACAATGGGCCATGAGGTAAGTTTAATGATCATTGATCAATGGCCATGAGTACCATTCAGACAATTGGGGAATGGCTGCAATCACAGACAGATTGACAGATGTACCCTTAGGCACCCTCAATTCAGAGATGGTCTTTCCCTTTTCATGTCAATGGCCTCCTTGACTCCCCACTCAAACCAGCATCTTTCCCTGTCCAGCATGTGTACATCACCTTCACTGAAAGTTTGCCTGCTGGCCTGTAGGTGTAAATAGACTTCCTGGCCTGACGAGTTAGCTCTTCTGTGTTTTGCAAGCCGCTTAGCCAGAGGTTGTTTGGTTTCCCCGATGCACAAATCATGGCAATCCTCCGTGCACTTATAAGCATACACTATATTGCTCTGTTTGAGGGACCCGATCCTTGTGGTGGAGCATGTTTTGGGGGTTCGAAAGCCAGAGAGACGTGGTGTTTAGAAAAAATGCATCTCAACTGTTCTGAGGGTTTTTGCTTAGACAACAGTTGTCCTTCTTCTCTCCTGGATCGGCTGGAGCTTTCTTTAGGTGCCTTCCCAGCTTTGACAAATGTCCAGCTGGGATAACCAGGGCCTTCTTGAGCTGATGTTCTTCTGCTTCCCTGGCCGCTGTGTCTGTGGGGATGATGTTTGCTCTGTGTTGTAGCGTCCTGATGACACCCAGTTTGTGCTTGTATTGGGTTACTATGCATAGTGGACAATACCACAAATTCAAGACCCCCCCCCCCGATACAAGTCATCATCTCCAAACTGTGCTTGCTTTTGTTAAGCAGGATCTCTTGTGATTTTAGAATCATTAACACTCCACCTAAAGAACCTTGGAGAAAGAATCCAACAAAGATATGAGAGAAAATATAGAACCGTCCAACAGGAGAGCAGGCCAGTAAATGCGCATCTTGGCTGCTCTACTACAGAGGAGCAAATTAGGAGATTATGCTCTTTAATAAGAGTAAGTAATAAGTAAACCCCCAAAAAGTTGGTTTTGTTCATCTGAATGTAGTGTGGTGTTTTCAGTGGGAGAAACGTTTCATCACTGATCCAAGAGACTTCTTCAATCTTAGCAGGCTGCAGGTTTCCCCACCGGTACAAACAGTACATTTGCATAATGACTTAAACTAGCACCACTGACTAACAATAGGTCATGCGGTCAGTTTAATGATCATTAATATGCAAATTGTCAACACCATTGATCAGTGGCCATCAATACCATTCACAGACAATTGAGGAATAGCCATTTGTGCCATTCCAGCTGCTTACCCTAATCTGGGACACAGCATTGTGATTGTAAAAAAAAAAAAAGTTAAACTATTGGCCAATGAGCAGACTTCTGGTTTATTGGTGCGGGCTTATTACATCATTTGGTTTGTTATGTAATGAAGCACACCTTCTACATATTTTTGGAGAGCCAAACAAATACAGACTAGACAAAAAGAGAGATTTCCGACTTGATGCTGAGCCAGACAAATCAAGTCTCTGCTTCAGGCTTAGCTGTCCCACTGGCATTGTGACACTGAACCAGCCCCACTGATATCTGAAGAAGTAGGTGACTTGAATGTGTTTCATTGCAAGAGGCCCATTGGGAAATTTTTTTTTTTAAATTTTAGACACTATTTATTTTGTAATAATACATTATATTTAATTTAAAAAAATGTTGGGTTAGTGTGTATTGCTCTGGATATATTTTACACACTGTCTATTCAGATGAAGCAGATTAAGACCCATTTCAGTTCCAAATACAATGCAGGTCTCAGGATAAATATTTTAGTTAGCTATAGTTTGACTTCTTTTGAAAATTGATATCAAAGGGATTGTTTAAGGTATATTTGTCGGAACTTAGTAATATAAATAAAAACATTGAAGGGATAAAAAATACTTTTATACAATTTTATATATAGCTTTACTTCCATTCAACAGTTTTAACATATATTTTTATTTAAATTTTTATTTTAATGTACGGTACCAATCAATGTAAAACAAAAAAGTCTTGTAACTTTATCATGAAAAACAGGGCTTGCGCACATCTAATGAATCGAAATGAATGACAATCGATTTATCTAAGCACAATATTGATCCATGTCTGCAAAGTGTTATAGCTTTAGGATTGGCATGTTTTGCGATATTAAAGTGGAGGAATCCAAGCAAAGGCCAGCCGTGATCGTATAGTGGTTAGTACTCTGCGTTGTGGCCGCAGCAACCCCGGTTCGAATCCGGGTCACGGCACAAAAGTCTCGTTTTGATGCGAATGAGGAATCAGATAAAGTTGGACGAGTATATGTTTTATCACTTAAGGCTGCTGTAGTTGTCTTGTAATTTTTTATTAAAGATACACTACAGGCTCTGCACAGACCACTCCATCTAGACACTAAACTGTGCCACATGCGTAAAAGCGCACAGTGTGTTTTTTTCTTCTGTTTGCAGGGCAATGTTAGGTACCATATTAACACAGAGTCGTCTGGTGGTCTGATGGTAAACGTTTATTCATGCTTTTTTGAACATCGTACAGGTCACGGTTACATGCAGATTTCAGGTTTATATTTATGGAGCCTATCCCACCTGTCACAGGGCGAGATACAGGGTACATGCTGGACAGGTCCCAGTCTCTCAGGAGAGAATGACCACCATTCACACTCACTTTTACACCTATGGGCAATTTAGAATTACCAATTAACCTAACCCGACTAACAGTCGTTGGCAGTGGCGGATTTTGATATGGGCGAAATGGGCCGTTGCCCATGGCAGCATTGTGTCATTATTATTATTGTATCAGTCATTATTCTCAAAAAACAAGAAAGAGTCATGGGGATACTGGGACAATAGGTCTACAATCTTATAACCAATATAAAGAACGGGAGTAGATTTACTAAAACTGTAGGCATCAATGATAACATCGTGCTGACTGTAGTCATTCGTGACTGTGCTACTGCTAACAAACTTCTGATATGCGTCATAATTCGGTTACAAGAAACGTTAAAGTTCCATAAATGCATACTTGTGCCTAATGACAAATGCATAAATTGTGGGGGTTGCACCTTATATCAGTTTGATCCCAGATGTAGCTGTCTACGTAAGTAATCTGGGCGCTACAGCTGTTATGCTGTTAAGAGTCGTAGATTGCACACGTAAACTAGTGACAGCGTAATGACAACGTGACTTAATGACACGTGGAAACAAAGTGATGAGCTAAACCTGTATAAACTCGACACGAAAAAACAGTGAAATGCTTCAAGTCCAGAAATTGACATTCAGCTTTGGAGGACTCAGGTGGCGATCACCCTGCACCGGCAGTGTTGGCTCGCCGTGATCGTATAGTGGTTAGTACTCTGCGTTGTGGCCGCAGCAACCCCGGTTCGAATCCGGGTCACGGCATTTTATGCATAATCAATATTTCAGGCCTTTTACAGGAGGACAGGAAGACATATGAGGATCAGGGTAACGCTTTGTTAAATTGATAATAGAAATAAAGAGAAAAAATGAAACACAAACCAAAAACACGTTTACAATCCACTGGAGTATGACCAAAAAGCGAGTTGCACACCAGTAACCTTCAACATGAAACTGCACACTTCAGTTTGAAGGGTGTAAAACAGCACTTAAGCTCTACTTTTTTTTTAAATGTTGGTGTTAAGTTACCTCACTACACTACACGTCACATCATGTTACTAATCAGCCCTCAGCGGTTCCCAGCCGTGATCGTATAGTGGTTAGTACTCTGCGTTGTGGCCGCAGCAACCCCGGTTCGAATCCGGGTCACGGCACGTTCTTTTAAAGCGAATATCATCACACCCTGTTAATCAGCAACGGCGGAGAAAAGGTTTTCATATGAGCACAGTTAGACTTTGTACATTTAGCAAAGCAAAACAGAAACAAGCCATTTACTATGCACGTGGCTGTGTAAAAGCCTAATTTCTTTGTTCCACCAATCTAGTAACACGTCGGTCGTTTATTTCACGTAACAGGAAACTTTCTGAATAACTTGCATACATACAGACCGCTTTAGACTATTGTATGGAATTACCAGAACTTATGTTCAGTCCACTTTAGTGCTCCGTGGTTTATTATGCGTGTATCTTAGATTACTTTAGATTGGACCACCTTTGAACAATAGATTCCCTCTTATGACCATAGAAACAATAGATTTTTTTCACATCAAGAGGTCACTGTAAACCAAGAGAACATAAAACATATGAAATATCCATTAAAGCTAAATATACTGTACTGAAATTCAAAACCTATATAAAATCCCAAATATAGTGTAATAACAATCACTGACCAGCAGGTGTCGTGTGTGACCATGTGTATAAAAGCAAGACTCACACGCTTTATAAACTGTAATCTCATTAGAGAAGTACTGGCATGATGAGAAAGACTAATGGGCCAAACCTTGTTAGGTTTGATTAATGAATCAGCAGGCTCTGACACTGTATTATTTGCTAAGCAGACACATGTGTATACAATCAACAGCCAACACCTATTGCAGAGGCAATGTAGGCACTATAGCTCAGATTTCCGGGGAATAAAATGCCCCAGATCCACTCCACATCAGCTGTAGATCTCATTGTAAATTTGTCTCCAAGACTAGAGACTAGAGACGTAGAAAAGTCTCTAGTCTTGGAGTTTGAAGAGGGGCTGACTAGTCTGCCTTACATTGTGCTTGTATTCCTGTAAAAAAGGTCTTTTTCTTTTTGTTTATCTTTCTCAAACTAATTGTCTCAAATGCCATGCTTGGCATTCTTTCACAGGAGTAGTTGTTGGTTTTGAGGTGTATGTGGAAATACTGCATTATTATGTAAAGTGGGTACTTATCTACAGTAGCACTAATGCATCTCCATCTGAAAGGGTCCATTCTTTATAATGATAATGACATTTGCTACCTTAAAGGGGACCCGCTGTGCTAATTTTCAACTATGCACTGCTCAATATTATTGTTATTTATCTTATACTGATCTTGGATCAGTTCATCCCCTGAAAGTTGCTGCCTTCAAATGGTTTGGAAATGGCATTATAACCTTTCCCAGACTGATGAGCGCCATCAGTTCTTCTTTAAGATCAATGCTGATTGTGTAAACACACAGCTGAATCTTCTAAACCAGCCAATTGCCAAAACTTCTGCTTTCATAGCTTCATTGCTTATTATCAGTTAATAAAGGGCATTTAAACACATCACCTTTCTACTACTTGAAACTGATGAGTTTTTATTAAAAATATATAAGGACACAGTGTAAAATACCATGTGTTGCTGTTGATGTAAGGTATTTACAAAAATATAATTTTTGCTTTTTCCCCCCCTAAAATACTTAAATCCTATGAAAAAAATAAGGAAAAGCATAACTCATATAGCATAATTCATATTTAAGGAGACAACATTTCCATTCTAATTTTTTGTCATTAGTACAGTTTAAAAAAAAAAAAAATACAGTAGATGCAAGACATCCAAAGTAGAATTTGTTACATTGTTACTAGGAGTTGCTACCCAATTAAGTTAAGCGATTTTCTAAAGACTTCACCTGGATACAACAAAGCGGCTACATTTGTAACATTTTAAGTATCTACACATTCATTCATTCATTCATGGGTTGCTGGTCCGTGTTTTGTGTGCCTGCGGGCAGGCTTTTCCTCCCCTCTCTCTGCCTCTGTCTCTCGCTCTCTCTCTCTCTCCCAGAAGCAGCCATATTGGAATGCTGGATGTGGAGAGGGGAAGCAGGAACAGGCGACGAGAGGGAGCGAGAAGGGGGAAACGGGCAGGAGTGAGAGAGAAAAAAAAAAAAAAAACGCTATCTGAAAGTCCTCCCAGATCTACAAGTAAAAATAACGGATTGTTTACCGACCCTTCACAGCGCCTGTCGCCGGTAAAGTCAACTCAAACCTCTCGGACGTCACCTGGAACAAGTCAGCGTGAGTGATGTTGTGTTTTGGGGGGATTATTTTAACAGCTAAAAGATATTACGGGAGATGCAGTTGGGTTACCGTTCAATCCTGGCTGGCGCTAGCTATTTCCTTCCCCTCAAGTATTTGGACTAATTTTCTCACTTATTATTTGGGAAGTACCGGATAAGTTAGCTTAGCTTTAGGGCACCGTAACTAGGACATAGTTTACCTTTCGCTAAGTTGGAAAATAAGGTGACCTACTGCCACCAAACTCGTCGCCGCGGTCACATGGAGTGAATGTAGAGTGTAAGTTACGGTAAATAGTTGAACCGGATTAACCTACATTTATCTCCATAATTAATTTACGCATTTGTCCTCCCGGATTCAAGCCTGCTTCTTTATCTTGATTGACCGAACTTAAGTGAACTCACATACTTTTCACCTTAAAGTAACACTTATGTTTCATTTCCTCCTTTAATTCATAAGAATAAGTTTTTCTTAATGTTTATTGGCCCCATGAGTCTTATTTTATAAGATTTATGGTCTGATGTGACACGACTGCAATTCGTTTTTTTTTCTCCCTGTTAACCAATAAGCTAATGCAGCAGATCAAGGGCAGAAGGCCAAGAGCTATGCAGGAATATACAGCCATTCATTGATTACTTCACTGAATGACAAAAGTTTTTTGATAAACAGTTTCAGGCCTTTCCCTCAATCTAAGTGCCAAATTGTGTCTTAACATAGGAGATGCGCTCATTTTCTTTTAACTTCAAATAGCTTTAATTTGAAAAGTGTTCGTTTTGGGGGTTGTTAGTCAGAGAAAATAAGATATTTGAGAGAATTGCATTGACTTGTAACCTTTTTTGGGTTTCTGATGACTTCTCAGGGGGTCTGTTAAGAAATGACTAGTTAAATCCATGGAAAATGCACAAAGTTTAAATTTGTCCCTATATTACGAACAGTCATAATATAGGGACAAGAAACATATCTATAATAGGGGCATAAGCAGTCAGTGTAAAGTTGGACAAACTGTCAAATGCAAGTGAATCACCTGAAAAACAGCATACTCTGTTCTTTATGTTCCCAAGTGTGAAAGAGCTGCAGTGTTGAGCTTGCCAATCCTTCATATTTCACATGCAAGAAAATGCTAATGAATTGAAGTATCCTGAGGCCACTCAAGTTTTAAACCAACAGTATACTAATAAGCGTGCAGTCCCGCATATGAATATTTTTCAGTCTGAAGCTCTGGATTGTGCATTAATATGATCCAGGGCTCTAAATTGCAGTTATATTACAAATACTTTTGGTTTACTTCTTAATTATTGAATATTTTGATTCCTGAAATTCATTTCTGTTCTCTTTTACTGACAAGCAGATTTACTTATTCACATTTTGCATTCCTGGTATTTGAATAATGGCTCTTCTGATGAGATAAAAGTTGTTGCCGGGACGACATCCTGCAGACACTACCTCCTACGCCACAACAGGATCGTTTTAAAGCTTGTCAGCTCCACATTTAGTTCATAATATCATAAGCAATTGGCTGTAAAATACATTTTCCTCAGGTTTGATTGTGAATGAGACCTCCTTCCAAGCAGCTTATCCACGCAGTGGGCTTGTATTCACTTGGACTCCAGCTGCATTCATTCAGCTCCCTCACCATGACCTAAGTGCTTAACCACTTGAATAGTGGTCTTAAGCTGCAAATCGGTATCTACCACAATCAGTTTTTGTGGATATTTGGGAGGCCGATAACACGCGAGCGGGTCAGATGTGAAATCGGTCCGATTTGATTACATTAAAATTCTTTCCAGTCATGCTTGCTTGAGCCATGCGGCGATAGAGTCTAGCTGCAGTCTACTAATTTGGCATCATAAGACCAAATCCATTATCTCAAGTAGAAACATGTCATTAGACTCAGTATGTGAAACGAGTGGAAAACACTCGTTTCACTGTTTTTTTTGTTTTTTTCCTCCAAAATATCTGACATACTGAACCTCCTCTGGCTCTGGGAAATTCCTTGATATGGCACTTTAGATTGGCTCTCAGCATTTATACCCTTGACTACTATTAAAAAGTTACTGCTTTTGATTTCTTTCTATTTTTTCCTCATAGAAATGAATGAATGCACTTTAACAGTCCAATAAATGGCTACACCTTTTCTGGATTGAACCTTCTAAAGCCTGGTCTACAGCAGGCTAATACAGGCGTGGCAGTGGTGTGCGTGTGTGTGTGTTTCTGTGTGTGTAAATTGCGGAGCAGTGCAGGAGGCCTGTATTTATAGAAACACTTGACTACACTCGGAGACCTTACAGCAGCAGTGTACCACATTGCAGAGAGCTGTACTGTCTTTTCCTATCCTGCAAGGTTTGTGCACCCTTTTTGTTTGTGGTGAGCCATGTATTGAGTTTCGAAAAGGTTCTTGATACCTTCTTTGTGTTGCACTAAAGTCAGTTTTAGTCTAGGCCGACTGCAAAAACAGGCAGACGAGATGCTAACAAAACTGTCAGTCTCGCGTCTTTTAAATTGCGGTACGTGGTGTGATATAAGCGATAGCAGTCATTGGAGACACACATTGTGCGTTGAGCTATGCAGAGGTCCTGAATGAGAGTGTGTGTGTGTGTGTGTCACGAGGAATCAGTAAGACTTAATGAAGCAATCTGAGGAGAAGGGGCGGACGACTGTGCTTGTTTCATTGCTTGTTTTGGTCCTTTTTGAATAAGTTGTACTGTTTACCTAGCAGACAGGGTGGCCCTCTAATTTTTTTTTCCTCCCAATGATTGGCTGCTTTGTGCCTGCTGTGTAAATATATGCAGCTGTGGCAGGTCTAAACTCCTTTTCCACACAACCTGTGCAAATCTACAATTCCTATTTACAAGCAAACAAAGAAAACGCGTGTGTTTAAGTGTCCCAAATCTGTAAATTCAGCTTCAGTCTTCCCGCTAAACTTATTCCCTTGCATCCAGCATGTGGTTTTAGCTATGAAGGAAAATAAGTGTGTGTGTGTGTGTGTTGAGTGTTTGCACAGGAGACAAAAAGAACAGTCATTCCCTTTACTTGTGGATTGGCTGCATTCAGGAAGCAGACCCCACACCCGTACACACACACACACTCTAAGAGCACTTACTGTACATCCTAAAGCATGCTGTGTCCCTCAGGAGCTCAAAGGAAAACGCCCTCTTCCTCTCAGAAGCAGGAGCACCACTTAGACTCCAGTTGGTGTTTATGTGTGTGTCCTTGTGCGTCCTTGTTTGTGGGTTGCTTTTTGCTTTGATCGTGATTAAGATTGCTCAAGAAAATGCAGATAATTGTCTTGGGTTTGTCAGTTAGAAATGTCTTTATAGTCCCTTAAAAAAGTTGGGTTTGAGAAATGTGTGTGGACATTGTCATGGTTAAAAATGTACGTTTGCTAAGCTTATAATGCCCAGATGGGGGGGGCACCTTCTTCCACCTGCATGTGAAGTCATGTGCATGGATTTGTGTATTGTCTTAGCAGAGTGTGAGTGTGTAAATCTGTGTCCGCGCAGATTTACACACTCAAATGATCACTGTCAACAACTATTGGCTAGTGGCTATGATGTGATTGATTTCTAGTCATGTTTTCTTCATCAGTGTGCTTATAAGATGAATTATTTCCACTATTGTTCTGGATTTTTGAAAGTTATTAAAACATAATACAGTGAAGTTTAGGAAGTTTTAAATTTGTGAATACCATGAACTGATGTTGAGGAAGCAAATGTTGGAAGAGTGCCTCATTTGTTCCATCTGTTTAAGACTGTGGGTATTTTCTCACGAAAATCAGCCCCAACAGCTAACGGATACTGTGGCCCTGAACCTTTCTACAACTTCTCTGACAGAGGTAGACATGAGAATGCAAATGTCCGAAGCAACCGGAGGGATCATTAAACGTTAAAAACAATGAAGTGTCATCTACAGCCACTGTCTGTGCTTTGCATCCTGTATTTTTTTTAATCTTTGATGTTTTTTATTCACGCTTCTCTTGTTCTTGTTGAACCCCACTGTTGCTCCCTTCCCTTTTTCGGCCCAGTTGTTAGTCGCCATTGGACCACTGCACAGCGGTATCCACATCAAGCAATGTGCAGTTGGGATTTGGAAGGACTGCACGGGAGCTCGTTTGTAGTGGTTGAAAACCCCTCTCTGTAGGCTCGCGGTGGGCAAGTATCTCCACAAACGTACACAACCGCAGTGGTATAAATTAAGCATAATGGTCATGCAAGGTACTTATTGGCTGTCCTGTGCTCTGCCATCTGTGTGGTCTATCAAATCAGCTTTGCCCCCCATAGAAACACTGCATATTTCCAGTAGTGAGAGAGTACATGTGAGAGAGGAGAGCTTCCAACAGTGTCCTGCCTTGACATTTTCCAGGATTCATGTGTGAAAACGACTGCTGTCACATAATCTTCAACAAAACAGCCTGTGAACCGATCGTGACATGGCAACACTTAGACAGGGAGCCACCACATAAGACCGTGGACAGATTTATCCTCATCTGGACTGAGTTTTAGAACCGTTTAGCACTGTCCACATCTAAAAAATGTTCTCGCTGTGCATAACTTTATAGCTGGTAGTAGGCGACTAGTGGATATCCTAATGTAGCTAACGACTGCTTCTTTGTCAGCGTCACTGCCACTTCTAATTGCTTATAATGGCTCTTCTAAAAGTTTGGAAAAGTGTAATGCGGGATCCCTCCCCTTCGCTTTGCTGCTGGCTACTACAAATAACTGAATGTCATTGACATCACATGTTGTCTGTTTGCTGCTCGTCATTTCATGTGTAGATGCTCCATTATAAATAACATTGTGTATGTTACATTGTCAAGTGAACACTGGCAGAACTGAAGCTCAGTACGTTTGCTTTAGTATGTCTACGTTTGCACTGCACTCCAACTGTAGTTTGCTTGCTGCAGCTCAAACTTGCTACAATGGCAGGAAATGACATCATAGTTAATGACTTGTCCCTCCTTGGGGCATGCACACACAAGGACAGTCTCAGACACACATACAAACACACACACTTGGAGTGAGGTACCTTCGGTCATGCAGGTCACTGGTGCAGCATGTCAGCTGGTGATGAATGGAACTGAAATGCAGTGATTCCCTCTGGCGTAGAGATGCTAGCGTGTGTGTGTGTATTTTGTGTGCCTGCGTGTGCACAGTTCAACCAAAACGACTCGAGAAAAACTAATAACTATTCTCACGTTCCTTTAATTTTCCTCTGAGCTGTAACTGAAGTGTTGAAAATAACAATTAAAACACAGATATTGTGAATCAGTTGCCCCTCTCCCACTTTGTGTGCGTATGTGTGGTGTTTGAGTGAACAGTGTAATTACACTGCAGTGAGTCAGAGGGGGGAGAGAGAAAGAAGTAATTGTTGGGCTTTGTCATATAGATGGAGAGAAAAGATGTGGTAGGAGGAGAAAGCTGGGTGGAGAAGACAGAACATTTTCTGTGTTTGTGCATATGTGCAGAAAATGTGACCTTTTTCTACTAAACATCAACCAAAATATCTTCTTTTACCTTCATATGCAAGATGCTTATATTCACATCAGTAGGTTTCTCTTACCTCCCGCTGTGTGGGTTTATTTGTCCAGTTGTTCGTTGTGCTGGTATCTCAGGATATCTTTCAGACAGCACTTCCTCTTCGTTCAAGCAAATCGTTGTCGATAGTTCCATAAGAAAATCAATACTAATAATACTCACTCATCTCTGCCGTTTTAAATACAAATGGGGTTTCTGAAAAGTGGTTTGGATTACCAGATTGACTGGAAACAGGGAGAACAGCTAATGTGGCTATGTCTAAAGGAAGGAAACAAAAACCTGTTTGGTTTAAACATTGGGAACCGTTTTTAAGTATAATGGCATGCAGAGTGTCTTCAAATTCTCTAGAAAGCAAATGTGAATGTCCCAAATAAGTATGTTGTTTTCTGATGAGCAGTGCACTGTAAAGGATACTCTTCAGATGGCCACCTTTATTCTTCAACTCGGTGCAAAAATAAAATTTTTATGCCTGACAAACTGTGGTATAATTGGCATTTTTCATAAAATCAGCTAAAGAAATGGGAACAAATTATGTGTTTTGGGCTGTTAGTAACAGAGTGTCCAAAAATGCCCCCAAAGCGTTTATCCTTTGAGTCAGGAACCTTTGTTATGCTTGAATCGATCATCGTTGGTGGCATAACAAAGAAACAAACACAAAAAACATTCTTTTTAGAAAATGGTCAGGTACAAGGACTGGACTGAAAATAAATGAAAAGCACCCAATGTCCAAAGAAATAAATCTGAAATACCTTCGGAAATCCCAGAGAGCTATTGTTGAAATCCACCTTAAAAAACAAGCAAACTATAAGAAAGACTATTAGATGTCTGCTTAGACATAAAAATATAAAGAAATGAGAGGTGGCTCTAGACTTTTGCACAGTGCTGTATTTGTGTCACAGTACTGGAGGTTTTCTTTTGGTCGATGGTCAAAACATTTGGTTTCTATGCAGGAAAAGCCCTACATAGTTAAAGAACCAATGTAATGAATATTTTTAACCTTTTTAATGTCTGATATTGGGAGAATACATGAGCACGAGACGGCTGAACAATTAAATAATGTCTTCATCGTGTGTGTTACAAGACATGTTTGCCGTACTGCGGTTATTATTTTTAAATGGTTCTACCTTTGCTTTCCACTTTATAATGACACATGCATAACATCATCCCTAAAGCTCAAGTATCTCCACATTATTTTATAACAGTAAATATTATTACCATATATCTTTCAATAGTAGCCCCAGCGTTTATTTTAAAAATTAGTCAGCCCGGCGTTTAAAAGAGACCGGCGGTTTTTGGAGATTGGCTCTTATTCACTTCTCAGACGGAATGGTGATGGGTAAACGGAGTTCATTTAGCAGTAAAATACGGTATGGTACCGTATTTACGGCCACAAAATGTAGGCAACAACAGCAGATGAACATTTCAGGATTTAAAGAAATTGGAAATTATCAGTGGAGACGAAAGGGCAAAATGACCGGCTACTATTGGAGACCGGCGTCTATTTGTCGTGACATGTTCTCAAATCCGGCGTTTATTGGAAACGGGCGTCAATAAGAGACAGGCCACTACTAGCAGATATACGGTAAATGACATTAGTGTGTTTTTCTGTGCAGATACTGGGACAGAGATATTTGGATGCAGAGTGGTCATTCAGTAACTTACAAAATTTGCAACAGAAACCAGCAAGCCAGCAGGGTATAATGTCTATTTGTCAGCTGTTTCTCTCAGCAAACCTTTAAAACTTCCAAAATGCTTTAGAACAATTGTAACATTAACTGAGCACATAGAAACCATGAATCACAATTTTTAAAGTATTTGAACATGACATTAATCCATCAGATCTGAATGCAGCATTTCACTCGAAATGTCAGTGTGAGTGGTGGAAGAAAATCTAGTGAAATGCTTGTTAGGTTTTAGGTCAGATACCAAAGCATTGAATGTCTGCTTTTCAGGTTCCAGCTGCTCAGAAAGAACTTTAGTTTCATTTACAGTGAAAGCCACACACACACACAGAGAACAGGACCAAAGCAGTCTTCAGTGTCTGTTTGGCCAATCATATGATCTCATTTGTTCACTAGATCCATGCACAGCCACACACAAACATAAAAAAAAAGAACACAGTCATGATGGATTATAGGGGAAACACACAATGATGAGCAAAGAAACACCTGGATGAAGGCCATAGGTATGACATCACACTCAGAGGCTGGTATGCTACCATAAACTAGTGTGGCTGAGGTCAGATGTGGGTGTAATTCCACAATGTCTGCTTGTGGGTCAATGTATATGTGTCTGTCTGTGAGATTAGTCACCAGCAGATGCACTCCGGTAACAAAGGTTCATTGAAGACTTGTTTGGAGGCTGTCTGCCTCTCCCTCTCGCTTTGTCTGGAGAAATGTTTTTGTCATTATATCAGCACTAGCATTGCACAAAATACTTGGAAAGGCTTTTTTTCTTCTTGTAGCAGATGTGATCATTTTACTGAATAAAATCCAGCATCATAGACATTTAATGGGTACAAAACGCGCTTTGTTAGACCACTAAAGCTGCTCCTATTGTGTCATCATATGGAAAGATTTGGAGGTGATATATGTATTTAAAGGGTTTTGACTGTTGACATTAAATAGAGCATCATTTCAACACTAATAGACCCAGAGGGTACAATAAGCAAGGAAACAAAACATGAGCAGTGATTCTGAAATTGTGAGGTGCGCACCCTAGTAGGACGTGAAGGTACTGCAGGTGAGCTATAACGGGTCATTTATAATTAATGGATTTAAAAAAATAATAATTCTACTGATATTTTTATACATTTCAAAAAATTTTAATTCATGTGACTATATGATTTTAATCTCCTAGTACCCGAACTCGTTCATGGCAGAATTTTGTAGAGCAAAATTTTGTATTTTGGTTTAGACAACCCAAAATGTGATGTCCACATATGTGGATGCCAGGTCCTAGGAGGTTAAAGGTTGCCAATCAAATAATAATGTGATTTGATTATCTAATAGTAATGCTGTGGCATTGAAATCAACATGTTTCGAGTGGCCGACTGTTGCATTGGATTGTAAAAAGTCGAACTTCTCGTAACGTTTCAGCACATGGACTACAAGCAAAGCAACAAATCCACAATTTAGTTCCAAACACATGATGCAAACCCATTAATTCAGTAAATGAAATAATAAAATACATGAGAGGTGAGCAAGTTGAAGCCTGAAATGCCAGCATGTAAGTACGGCCTCAGATGCACAGATTAGCTGAGTAGCATTATGTATTGGATAACATCTAAAGCAGGGCTCACCAACCTTTTTGAAAGAGAGAGCTACTTCTTGGGTACTGATTAATGTGAAGGGCTACCAGTTTGACATACACTTCTGAAATAACTAATTTCCTCAATTTAACTTTAATTATATGTTATCATTAATAATTAATGATATTCATCTATGTAAAGACACTGATTATGGCAACTGTTTCCGTGGAGACCAGCTAGCGCTGATCTAATATTTAAAAATAAACATTTTTTTTTATATATTATCTCTAACAAATTGTTACCAATGCAATTGTGATTTTTAAAAAATAGCAACAAAAAATAAAAATAGATGCAGCTTACTGGTAAGTTGTTATAGTGAGCTATTTTTAGAACAGGCCCGCGGGCTACTCATGTGGTCCTTGCGGGCTACCTGGTGCACCATGTTGGT
>VURO01050579.1:0-10088 GCA_015108175.1 Pelvicachromis taeniatus | reverse complement strand
CACCACCCCACACACACACACACACACACACACACACACACACACACACACACACACACACACACACACACACACAGGAGAGAGAGGAAGCTCACTAATAATTATGTCATGTTCCCTGAACACCACTGAAGATTGTTATTTTTAAGTTGCACTCAGACGGCACATGACTTTGGCCACTGCTCAACCTAAAGTGTGAAGAACATTCGTCTCACCCGCTTCATAAACAAAAGTTTGCACTCACAGTAACACCGAGAATGCGTGTTTGAAGTTGCTGTGTTGTATTATTGTGCTTCTTGTTTCTTGCACCACACAAACACCTCACATAACAATCAAACAAACTGAAACTGCCACTGAAAACCATGAAAACCAAACTGAACCGAAAGAGTTTTGACGATAAACTCTTGATAAGTGTTTAAAAAGGTCATTTAAAAGATTCGTGAAATAAATGAGGACATTTGAATGAGTCGGTGTCATTTAATTGTCTTGATTTTCATTGCTAGACGATCACTCGACATAAGCTTCTCTACTTCTCAGCCATTTCTTCTCAAAGTTTCTCTTTTTGATCTGTTTTGAGTTTTTGGACTTACCTTTCTTTGGAAACAGCTTCGCTGCTTTGATCTTCAAATCTTTCACGGTCTTCTGCCGCTTTTTGGAGTGATTTAATTGGATAATTCCCATTTCACCTGCAGGGGAGCGAACAGACAAGCTGTATTTGCACATTATGTTTGTCTGCTGTGTGAGGCTGAAGAGCTCCTTCAGGTTCTGCTAAAGTCAGATAAGTTGAGCGCGTATGAGTCACTGAGATGGGCTGTCTCTAAATTGTTGTTCAACTCATAACAAAGGCTTTCTACGAAAGGATCTTTCGGGACTTCACTGTTAGGTAAGCTCCATATCTCATTTAGTTTCGCTATCATTTTCTCAAATAAATCATTTTTTAAAATGAATTTTAACGTAATGTTAAGTTTACTTTGTCGGTTTGATAGTTTGTCGTCATTATTGTTCATTCACGGGCTTGCTGTCTGTTCACCTTTTTAATGTTTTACTAACGACTTGCACATTTAACTGTGTATAATAAACTAATCCGGACACACGTTTGTGCTGACGTCACTCAGAGTCAGCTGTTGCTATTCTCATCGCGGCGCCGGGTGTCTTTTTCTTGCACCCAGAACGTCCCGCAGCAGGATCGACGATGGACTCATACACGGGTCTCCTGCACAGGTAACACTCGGCGTGGTTCATTCACTGATGTGTGTGTTACTTTTGGTTACATGTTCAATGGTGTGATTTCACTGGTAATGACTTTTTGTTATGGTTAGAAACTGCGCACCGGATCTTTACTCCGAGCATTTTGTGTGTGACGGTCTGACGTCACAGTGATACTGAAACATAACATAGTACTGAAAGTTCAGTACTTACTGCTACCAGGATTGGAATTCCCCGGGAATTTCGCCGATGGGTCAGTAAAAGGGCCCCCGAAGCGTGAGCAGCCCATATGTTCATTTTCATTACCGACACTGTGTCGTCCAATCAAATCTCTTCACGCAACCGGGACCTCCCCTACCTTCCCTGTGCGCGCGTGCACCTTGTAGAACAGAGTTTAGTGTGAAAAAGGTGGAGCTGAAATACTGATGGCGAAAAATAAAAATGAGCTAAAAGTAGATGCATCAAATGTGTCAAATGAACAGACATATTATCTGCGGGCTGCTGCCGAGGAGGACGAAATTAAATGGGTGGTGAGACGTCATTAGGAAGTGACAGATTCACGGTTCTCACTAAAAGCCCAAGTGTCGTGATCTGCTGCACTGCAGTGCAATTGAAAGGTAACCAATTAACAACCAATCTGATTAAAACCTGTTTCAATGCTTGTCATGCTTGACAAAGAGCCGATTTTTAAAAATTAATTAATTTATTATTTATCCCAGTCCAGCCCTGACTGCTACTGATTTGAAGTGTTCGTTTCGAAAATCTGACAGACTTCACTCCCCCACCCTCCCCAGGGGGATTTTACCCTTAGAAGTGACACTGAAAGTGTTCTGTTATTGTTTCACAGACTAATGGCCTCCAATCCTGCAACTAAACAGGAGAAGTGTTACGACCCTCACGACCTAACACTTAAATTTGTCGATCGAGAGGATGATTTGGACTGTAAGTATTACTTGGGTACAATAATAATGATAATAATAATAACAACAGTGAAAATAATGTAACTATTTGTGTTTACATAAACCACACGTATTCCTAAATGTGTGTGTGTGATTGTTCTCAGATTTGTATGAAGGCTTCACATCTCTCAGAGCTCAGATGTCCTGTGGTCACGCTGTGACCCCGACCTCTCTCACCAACTGGTGTCGCAGGTTGTTGGACCAGGTAGGCCAGTATGGGTTGTCTTTGTTAAAATTAATGAATTAGAAACAGCATAAATAAAAATTTACTTAAATGCATAACAGAGGGCATCCGGTGTAGTGCCAGGGTTCTGGTTTTGGGATAAAATTAATAAATGAATTTGGGCCGTGTCTTTTAATTAAGTCAATGTTTTTAATGCTACTACAACAGACGAGTACACACTTGAAGAAAATAATACCTGATTTGTTATCATATCTTATTTTAAAAGCAATAGCCTGCAAATGCTCTTTACTTGGTTGGCAGACTGATCGGTGTGTACACAACATTTTATTTCTTGTCACCTCGTGTTGAATCAGCACCTGTGAGGCACTTCAAGAAATCACACATCCAAAAGACTGAGACTTTTCTTGGCTTTGAACCGTGCTCGTCTAAAACAACCTTACATCCATTTGTTTTTTTCCCCTTTTTCGAGAAATGATTTCATTCTTTTGCATGACACAAATAAAAACAAAACAAAAAAAAAACAACGTAAAACTAGACGAGCTGCTAATGAATGCTGTACAAGCCTGTATCAAAACTCTTAACCTGAACCCTGTAATTTATTATCAGACTTCAGTGCAGCATTGAATTACACCTGTGCTTGTAATTCCGTGTTTTCTGTGTAAAATGACCATTTCAGAGTTTCATCAAACCAATGCATATGTAGCAATGCTGTTCTCAGCTACATGAAAAATATTTTGCTTAGGATATCATTTCTTTTCTTAGCTAATAAGTTAATGAATCGTACCCACAATATGACATTTATTGTTTTAATAATTAATATAAGCTTAACTGAAACAACAAAAATTCAGTTCATCATATTGTTTGGTGGTTTGTGTCCAACATGTGAATCTAACAATTCTCTTATGTCTCATTATTTCAATAAAGGGTGAAAGCAGGTTTGTGTGTGGAGGGTTTGGATGTGGTGCTGAGTGGACGTTTGAAGAGGTTTGTAAAATGGCTCTGCTGACGCCTCAAGAAAAGGAGTACTTTCAAAAAACCATGGAATTTAATGCTGCCAGGCAGTTGCTTATCACCAGATTTGTGAGTGTCTCATTAACATATTATATTTACTGTAAATGGAGATTTAATGTTAGAAATGTCATTACATATTGTCCCACCTCTGTCTCCATGTAGTGTCCTGGATGCAGATCCGCTGTGACGAGAGAGAATGGATCAGATTTGAATGTCCTCTGTAAAGTGTGCACAGCAGTGAAAGGACAGCCCTTTGAATTCTGCTGGCAGTGTTTGAGGGAGTGGAAGGGTGCACGGCCTCGGAAAGACCGCTGTGGAAATCGTGGCTGCTGTAACGAATCACTAAAAACACTAAAAGAATGTCCAGATATCAGCTTTGATTCAGTGAAGGGAGTCCACGGGTGTCCCTCTGTGCGTGCCTGTCCCACCTGTGGGTTACTGGTGGAGCACAGCAAGAGACATTGCAAATCTCTTGTGTGTCCTCGATGTAAGGTGAAGTTCTGTTTTGTTTGCCTGAAGATCTTCTCTGAATGCATGAAAACAAGTGGCGTTTCTGGACCTTGCTCCTTTGGTGTAGCTCCCAGACAGAGATCTATACCTGTATGGCAGAAGAAATAATAGTAACAACACAAGGTCATCAAACTTCACTTTCTTTTGATGTGAAAGTGCATTGTTTGAATCAATGCACTTTAAAAAAATACAATGATTATTATATTATCAATATATATCATCTACAATATATCATGGTTATCTGGCATTTGCTAATTGGGGGTAATTACAAAGAGCAGTTGAGGCTAATTGGACTGCCATTGATGTTGCAGGTAACTAAACATAAGTCAAAGTATTGGACCAATGAAAATTCTAACATGATGACTGGATCATAAACATTTCATGAGGGAATCCGAATACTTTATTAATCCCTAAGGAAATTATGTGGTTACAGTTGCTCCAAGGCAATAACAGTAACAGACCTAAATTCAAATATTAAATTCTAACTATCCAGAATATTACATAGGAAAAACTTGTTCTTTTATTATTATTTTTTTTTTTACTGTAGAGCATGTGCATGGGTGTAACTCATAACATCTTATATTTATCAAACGTGTAACACAATAATTCAAACAGTACGAAAACTATAATACTATGGATTGGCTCTAACAATATCATATAATATAATGTTAAAGAAATGTTGTTGAAGTTTGTTGATGAGAAATTTCCTACCAGATGTGACCTTTACAATTGCATTGTACCTGATTTATAATAAAGATAAATTTCAATTTCATTTGAGTTATTCGTCTATTTTAAATTTGAGATTAAACACACATTCTTTCTTTTTGCAAAACCTTGTTATGTTTAACCAAAAGTTAAACATAACAAGTTAAACATGCAGCTCATTTAAATAAATTGCTTAAATTGTTTGCAAAAACATTTAAATGTAAGTTAGTGGATTTTTCTTCTTTCTTGCATTCATTGAGCCACCTGTCATGTAAAAGGTTTACCTCGATAATACATTAGTTCTTAAAAATGTGGTAAATTTAATTTAGAAACCCCACATTAACAACTCATACAGCAACGGGCCTATATTATTGTTGAAGACAAAAACTTGTCACTTTGTGCTGGGAAGGTAGTAAAATCAGTTTTTGTTCTTTGTTCGACCTTCGTAGTGTATGACGCCACAGACTGGATAACAACAACAAAAAAATCTCTTTATTTTTATTGATTTAAAGTTTCAGTTTGTTTCAGTTTGATTCCAATATAGTTTACATTATATTTTATGGAGTTTGAATGATTTTAAAACATCTTTTTATCCATTTACATATAATTTCCAGTTGAATTACTGGTGAAAATTGTGTGAAAAGTCCTTAAAATGTCTCAAATGCATTACGGACCTTTAGCATGAGTATCAGGCTTTTCTATATCATTTTACATGACATACATGGCAGTCTGACTCCTCTTATCCAAGTTAAAACAAAGCAAATCAGAATTTTACTTTTTGTAACTTATTGCAACCAAGTAATCTAAAAATGCAATTCAGTCCATGATAAGTACAATAGTATAAGTTTGTTTTTATTTACATCACAAAAGCACAAAAATATAAATCAATGCATTATTTACTTTCCTGAGGTTGTTGTGTGTACCTTTACACTTTTTCATTTCTTGATGTCCTGTAATGCTCATGATAAGATGCTACATGATTTATTTATTATTTATAATCATCTCTTTGGGTCTGAACACAGAAGCCCCGCCCACCTGTTAATAAAACACACACACATTTCCTTAATATGTCAATATATACCTTCTTAGGAACATTTACTGTCCCCGGTGTGTGTATATCCATATGTGTACCCATACACATTCACATTTGTTATTGGTGTTCTACACAGTTTATCAACAAACAAACAAAAAAAGAAAAGAGCCAATGGATCATTGTTTACACCCTGAGAAACTGCGATGAGCTCGGAATAATGGCACAGGTTTAACAGCGTACAAACGCATTTCGTCCTTGGTCCGCGTTAAAGGGTCGGACCTCGACGATGGTGCTCGGTCAGCCTCCGTGAACCTTGGTCACCATCTGCACAACAGAGTTGGGCTTGATTTTACAGTCGGACAGCGATGCAGAGTCGTCGTCCAGTGGGTTTCCTTCAACGATCAGACGGATTTCACCCAAATATTTTTCTACACGTGTAACACATGGAAAACAAAGTTACTCTGCAAGCCTTAGACTAAATAAACAGGCTACATGTTTCAACAGCTGATAACTGAAGTGATCGTAATGTTAGAAAACTATTTGAAACGCACAAATCATATTTTAAGATATTTGAATATTATAAAATAGGCAGCATAATTTAAATGTTGTTTTGTTGTGTAACAAATTGCTACATTGTTTCTTCTCTAAAAATCTGATTTTAGGTTCGCCTACCTGCGGAAAACGCTTTGAGCGCTTTCTTCCTCAGCTGGCCCACCGTCGGCTGTTGCACGGGCTGCAGTTTGGAGCGCATGCGCATGGTGATTGTTTTCATCCCGCCTGAAGGCGAAACAACAGCGACGTCATATCGACACATCGTGTGAACTTTTCTGTGTACGAGGGGAAGCTGCGAGCTCCTTTCACTGTCTAGAGCTTACGCGAGACGACGATTTCTTTTTATACAGCAGACCGGAAACAGAAACGTGCGTCAGAGATGGGTTGTTTGGCTTTAAGAAGGAAACAATAATGTAAACATGCCATTCTTTTATTTGATTATTTATAGGAATAAAATAACGTAGATGTTATAGACACGGTTCTAAAATAAACTACTCGATTACATTGTTGTATTTGAATTTGAACCATATCGTGTTGGCCGACTTCTTTGAACCACTGCACAGGTTCAATAAATATAATAAGCTGTGAGACACCGTGTCTTCAACCTGCTTTAAGACAGCAACAAACCTAAAACGCTGCTTATGGTCTCCTTATGACTTGCACAACAAACCTAAACCAAGAGATCCAGAGCTTAGCGTTAGTCTGTGAATGAGTCTGCGGGTCATGTGTGGATATGAATTACATAAACAAACTGTTCTTTATCTTGTTCGTGTTAAACCATTTTATTAAAAAAAAAAAAACAGTCTGTAAATCTCCATTTAGAAATATCACCGTCAGAATTATAAAACAGTAATTGTGGGGAAGTCCGGTTGTTCTGTTGATGGCAGTGAAGCTGTCAGGAAAGTTGTGGAGTACCAGGGGATTCTCGCGTCTCTTGTCTTTGGTTTAGAAGAAATCACGTGACTATTCGTGCCGCATCGAGTCAGTAGTTTTTTTTTTTTGTCTGTCAATCAGACAGTCGCTGTGAAGCAGAAGGCTTCGCGGTGATTACAGGATTTCATTGATCCATTGATCACGTCTGCCCACCCTTTAATGCTGTATCTGTTACTGCGTGTGGTATCCTATAATAATCTTATTTCCAGGCATTTGGCGCCCCACTGCTTCAGTAGGTTTACTCCAGCCCACACAAGTCCTCTCACCGCTGCCACATGTTTGTGTTCACGCCATTTCAACAACCGCTGCTCGAGTCTCGCTGTGATAATATCCACATCGTAATCAGTCACAGCTCCGCTGCTTGGGTAAAACACCTGGTTACTGTTTTAGTATTTTGGATGATGGACTTTTTCTAACGGTTGGAAACTGCGCATCGTACCCTCCACCATCACTCAGTCACGGCTTTAAAATGCTGGAATGTGCTTTGTAACAAATGCTCAAAACAATACAGGAGAAAATGTACAGTTGTCAGTACAGAGGGATTGTGGCGTCGTGTAAGAACGTCCTGGTCCACTGGCCTGTGGCAGGCTGGTGCTTTGTTTATGTCTATCCTGCGTTTCACCCCAGTTTTGCTGGGGACCCTGAATTGAAAAAGTGGAAGAGAACAGATGGCTAAACTATGGAGCTTTTCCTTCTTACAAATAAAAGCAAGTAACCAATTTTTAAAATTGGCATTTATTATTGTTTATCCTTTCTTTTGGGCGTATAATTACACTCAGTTTTGTGTGAAGGCTTTAGATCCTTCTCTGGTTATAACACGAGGTCAGATTTGCCATATGTAATCATTATTGGGTTTTGTTGGTGAGAAATTATGCTGTCACGTGTGATTTTTCTGCCTACTGCTTTTAGTTTAAGTCATAAGGACAATGACAAGTGTGAAACATTTCATTCATTCATAAATCTGAAATAAGGTTGAATCTGCATATACTGTATGTATACATTCCTTCATATCATCCTCCAGAAGTTTAACCTATTTCAGTTTAATTCCACAATATTGTGTATTTTACTCAGTTACTCAGTATCAGTTATTTAAAGCCACCATGAACTTACGTGCTTGTTTTCCCGGCATGAATAGATTGTGGATAAAATTCCCCACAGGTCCACCTTTATCCTAAGTGCTGGTTAAGTGATACGTTATGAAGAACATTTTCTGCATTGTTGTGTGTATTTTCTGTATCCGTATTACAGAAAATACACAATAAGATTTAATATGGAACCGAAGACGACATGTAAACCAGAAAATTCAAATAACGTTCAAACATACAAATAATGCTCATCATACTGCCTGCTAGCTCAGTGTCAAAGTAAATTTCTTCATCTGGCATGATTTCAAATGCTGTCATTGAAATGGAAACATGGAAACTACCTAATAAACCTGCACCAATGTGTGTTATGTAACAGAACAATGTTTGGTTTGGTTTGATGCAGTTTCACATCATGGTTGTTGTGCCAAATGATAACTATGAGTGGATTCATCAGTCATCTTATTATTATATAATTTTTTTTTATCCAGTTTGATACACGTTTATAACACCACAATGAAAAAAGTAACACAATAAGCCTTTCAAATTTTCTAAATAAGATAATAAATCCAGATGATAAGCCAACCCAGTGATGCTGATTGGTAGCTCGGGTACTTTCCTCAACTTTGGCTACATGGTGCAAGGTTCCAAAAGTAGAGTGACAAAACCCATAAATGCACAAAATAAGATATTAACCCTGGACTCTTTGCAGAACTAACACTGATCATATAAAATAAAACTGTAAAATAAATCATATAAAACTGTATAAAATAATCCTGACTGCTAATCTGCAGTTGCATGACGTCTCGTAAATGGTGGAGAGAAACCGAAAGTGATACCCAATAAATAAAAAACCGTCCGGTTTCCTGGTGTGTACAGACAACAGCTTCAGTGTTTACTGCACCTGAGAAGGATAACAGGTGAATAGTGATAATTCAGGGAAAACTTACAGGTGAAAGAGCGGGACTGAGAATCTGCTGCAGCAGAGAGAAGGGAGGGTGATGATGATGGAGGTGTTTTGGGAGTGCAGCGAGAAAAGAGAGTCACAGAAGGACACAGCTGAGTGCAGCATGAGCTGAGTCATGAAAAAGGATTCAATGCAGATGTCACAATCAAGGAAACAAATGTAACAAATCTCAGGGTGCTGTGAGGGGAAAACCCAAACCAGACTGAGAAGTGTCTTGAAGACAACAGAACCAAAACAACAGCACAGTGGCAAAATTATATATTTGTGCAGGTAATATATAGCTATACTGGGATGTGAGGTGTGCCTCATTTACACAGTGGGATCAGTTAAAGAAAGAGCAACATGTTTAAGATCCTCCCACAGATTTCATTTATGTTCCCATCAGCAGACTGTGAGGCCTCAAAAGCTTCATCTTATAATAGGTAAAAACAGCATTTTATGTCTGCTTTGGGTTGAACCACCAGCCTTCTGATTAGTAGATGAACTTCTATGTGCCGGTGCATAAGCCACCGGCAGAAACTGGTTTGGTAATAATATTGCTTAACAGCAACTGCAATCCCAAGGCAGCACCCAACAGTCCAACACAGGGGTCACCAACATGGTGCCCGCGGGCCTGTTCTAAAAATAGCTCACTATAACAACTTACCAGTAAGCTGCATCTATTTTTATTTTTTGTTGCTATTTTTTTTTAAAATCACAATTGCATTGGTGTCAATTTGTTAGAGACAATATATTAAAAAAATGTTTATTATTAAATATTAGATCAGCCCTAGCTGGTCTCCACGGAAACAGTTGCCATAATCAGTGTCTTTACATAGATGAATATCATTAATTATTAATGATAACATATAATTAAAGTTAAATTGAGGAAATGTGTTATTTCAGAAGTGTGTGTCAAACTGGTAGCCCTTCACATTAATCAGTACCCAAGAAGTAGCTCTCACTTTCA
>VURO01050578.1:0-11809 GCA_015108175.1 Pelvicachromis taeniatus | reverse complement strand
GAAATTTTTATTTTGTTTTTTTTGTTTTTTTTTCCTTGTTTTGTTTTTTTTTGTTTTTTTGTCTCTTTTTATTTCTCTGTTGTTGTTGTTTTTTTTTTAACATGTTCAAAATAAAGATATATAACATAACATCATCATCATCACCATCATATGCTGTTTTATACAGTTTGTTTTCTTACAGGCCTACAGTTGGCATGTTATTGTTGATTCATAATTGCTGTGTAATGAATATCACAGTTAAAACCACAGGCCACAGTTGTTCAACTTTAATAATCCTAATTTGGGTGTGGCAACACAGCAATTTTTTAAATTAGATTTTTCTTTTTTTTTAAAAAGAAAAGACAGTATATCATGTGTTTTAAATATATTCTTCTTAAAATAGGAGGGTTTTTGGTCTTAGTCTAAATGAGCGTATTTTTTGCCTGCCCCGTTTGGATCTTTAGATCAGAATGATTGTCTGAAGGCCGTGAAAGACGGCCAACAGATTTACTTTACCAAGTGGATCATCACGGCCTTGATCACGATGTTTTTAAGAAGCAGAGCTCTGCATTTCTATCATATGAAAGAGGAATAAATCAGCAAGATCACACACCAATTTTAAAAAAGTAGATTAAAAAAAAAAGATTTAAATACAACACAGTGCTTCTCATTGTCTAAAGCCAACACAGGTGCACAGCAATTGTTTTCCAAACTTTGACACGATCCATTTTTTTAGAAATTTGGATGACAGCCTCATCAGTTCCCCCAAGGTCAGCAAACTCAACAAGATTTACAAGAAAAACTGCTTCAAGAAATGTGTGCTTTAGGTGACCGACTCGAATAACAACTCTGTATAGTATTCATAAAAGCATAGGGGTGGGAACATATTCTAAATGTGTTTGGCAATATAATTATATTGAATGGGCAGTAATTTATCAGAATTTTGGCATCTGCTGTTTTAGTCCTCCCCCAATAACAGGGTAGACATAAAAGCAAACTAATCAATCAACATTCAGTTCACTCCATAAGGTTGAAGAAAATTAAAAAATGTAGTGTTTTTACTGCATATCACGGTACACACACTGAGACCAAGGGAGCATTTCAACTTTTACTTTAAAGACGAAACGTTATATACACTGAGAAATACAGCTGGCATTTAGAAATGTGATGGCCACCTCAGTCCTGGTTAACAGAGAAAAGAAACCAGCACAACAACCCGCCATTGCTATCTAAAATATATTTACATGTGACAGGAACAACAACTGAAGCCAACACAGAGCAAACGTGAGAGGTGAACGATGTCGGCCACACGATACTTGTGTGGGACCTGGTCGAGCAGGATCACAGCGAGCTTGCAGAGACTGAACACACTTTCAGTTGGATGAAGACCGGTGAATTAACTAAGTGAAAGCCACTGTCAGTGAATTCAGTATGCTAATACATCAAACTCCATTTTGATTACGGTGACTCAAAACAGATGGCCCTGAAGAAAGAGGGGAAGGGAGACAGGAGTGAAATACGCACAGTAAACTATAAAGGATGGATGTTAAACAGAAAGGGAGACAGCTGGAAGTGGAGGTAAGGGCAGCGTTTTAGACAAGAGGATGTCTAGACTACAGAATGTGCGTGCAGCTCTGTGGGAGGGTTACTTATTGTGTTGGCTGCAGTGAGGTTACTGGTCTAATTAGTAGAAAACCTGCAAAGTCAGGCACCATTACTGTAAAAAAAAAAAAAAAGAAAGAGAGAAAAAAAAAGAAAAGCAAGAAAAATGAAAAAAAAAAAAAAAAGAGAGAGAGAGAACGAAAGAAAAGAAAGAAAGAAAACACTTTAGATGAAGTCAACAAGGTTAAAAAGTGTGTGTCTGACTTTAACGGCGCTAAGTCTGGTTTTCTTTATATTTCTTTTTTTTTTTTTTTGTAGATGTGACTGGATGCATATAGCAAGCCAGCAATTTGCCCTCTAGTTTAGGATCTTACTTTTCAAATGTTTATATGAATCTTCGTTTTCATTCCAATGTCTACGTGAATACTTTAATAAAAGCCTCTTCAAATAAAGTCGCCAAGGTTAAGAAGTTCTGAGTGACTGTATTTCAGTGGAGATGTTATTATATCTCATTAGCTCACACGGTTTGTGGATGTGACAACGTGTATTAAGTAAAGCAGCAACTTGCGAAATATTTTTCAGATTTCTCCCATTAATTAGTTACATAATGCTCGGCATGTGAATACAGTGTGAGTGACTTGGTCTCTCCTCATGTTAAAATGTTTACTATTTTAGATACTACAGTATTTTCCGGCCAACAAGGCGCACCTGAATATTAGCCGCACAATTTGAAATTACGAAAAAATCCCATTTTGTTCATACATTAGCTGCACCGGACTAAAAGTCGCAGGTGTTTTAATGTGTAATTATCATATGTGATAGAATATACACAAAGGGGATTGTCAGGAAAGAGATGATTGTTTTGGAACACATTCTTTTTATTATGGGACACCGAACAGTGAAAACCCACGCTGTGCGACGCGCCGCAGACATGAGGGCGAGGCGGGCCTGGCGCGCGTCCAGTCGCCACCAGCCACCGCCAACCACATCCCTCCTGCCGGCCCGCCTTCCACGCGGCGGCGGACACCACCCCGCGAAAACCCACGCCGTGCGACGCGCTGCGGACATGAGCCCCACGAGGCGAGCCGCGAGCCGCGCACTGCGCTTCCGGGGGCGGAGAGGGGAGGGCAACAGAGCGACTGCTCCCCCAGCCACAGCGTGAGCCCAGCCCCGCTTTGCCCGACCGACCCAGCCCTTAGAGCCAATCCTTATCCCGAAGTTACGGCTCTGACTTGCCGACTTCCCTTCGCTGCCTTGTTCTAACATGCCAGAGGCTGGTCACCTTGGAGACCTGCTGCAGATATGGGTACGGTCTGGCGTGAGACTTACACCTTCTCCCCCAGATTTTCAAGGGCCAGCCAGAGCCAGCTTGCTAATCTAGTCTCTTTTTCGTGCTAATTCGTACGGCACTACTTTGGCTGGCGAATGGACATGTGACCAACATATCACTCTTTTTCCCCGTGACTGTGTGTCTGATCACATGCCTTTCCGCCAGGCAAAATGGTGCCATACAACAGCGGAACAAACCAAAACAAATCCTCTTATGATGTCACAAAAATAATATAAAATCCTTAGAAAAGCCGCACCGGACAATAAGCCGCAGGGTTCAAAGCTTGAGCAAAAAGTAGCGTCTTATAGTCCGGAAATTACGGTAAATGGTTTGTAGCGTAGGATGTCCACTTAGCCTAAACCTGTTTTATAATATTACACAGTTCTTAAAGCAACCACTGAGATCAGCACACACACACACACACATATATGTATACATATAATCTAATGTTAGCAGCAGTCACTGATTGTTTCTGAAGAGAGCTGCAGTGAAGTCATGTTACTGGTTATTGGACCTACATGTGGAATCAAAACTGGATGCGGTGCTCAATGAAATCTTTTTAAATGATCTCTCTCTTGCGAGGCACCCGATTTATAAAAGTTCAATATAAAAATATTCCACTACCCTTAATGACTCTTCACAAATCAGTAAATAGATCAATAATAAGTATGTAGCACATGACCACTTAAGACCAAACTTGAAATTAGTTGAATGCATCTCAGTGATCTTCATGTTGAGCTCTTGCTGTTTATAAGTTACATATTTCTTCTCTATTTCTATTCCTGTCTAAAACTGTAGTTGCCTCTTGAATGGCAACACATTAGGCAAAACTGCACGAGGAAAATTACCAAAAGCCATGAGAAGCTATTTGTTATTAAACTGTGATAATTAGTTAACTGATTATTGCTTTCTCTGATTAGTTACCCTGAAAAGAAAATGAAATTAGTAAAGAAACGAGTGTTATGTATTATTTGAAGATGAAAGAATTTTTCTTATGTTTTCCCCCAAATTTTTTTAACAACTGGTTGAATTTGATCATTTACAGAAATGTTAACATTTTAAGTTTCTTGAAGATGTTTAACCTCTCATCTGAGAAGCTTCTTCAGTTCAGTTTTACGGTTTTAATTATTGTACCGTTTTTCTTCCTCTTTTTACAGTGTATTTTTCAAGCAGTTGTCATCCTTTCACACAGAGCTACAAGCACATGATTACATCTTCACTTTTGGCAACTCTCTTCATGGCAGGGGAGTCGAGGTAGGCTTTAAAACATAAATAAGGCGAATGACTAAACCTAAGGAGAGTGCTGGTAAGTTGGCAACGCCAACAGTCACCAACAGCAATGAGCAAAAGCTGCAAAGTGTGCTGTATCTATCACTGAGAGTCTGCTGTATAACACTGCAGCAATGATGATCCCTACAGGATCACGATGCCAGAAGACAGTTTATGAACAGAAATCTCCACTGAAAGCAAACCTGGGCTCCGAGCTTATATCTCATTCCTGTATTTTCTCTCCTCCACTTTCATTCTTCATTTCTGGCTCTGACCCGGTAACCTCACCAATCAATCTGAGATTTCTTCTGACAGCCCTTTCAACAAAATCACAGACTTTCCAGTGCAGACAGAGAGGAGGAAGCAATTCCTGCCAAATGAGACAGCCGCAGCTGCACGCCTGTGGCCTGATTTCCCTTCTGTACAGGTGAACTAAATTTTGACCGAGGTTATGACCGGTGATGGTAATCATACATCAGTTGGCGGATATCGAGTGCTTTCAGGGAAGCTTGAACAGGGTCATGAGGTCACTGCAGAGAGCTTTAATGAATGCCAAATTATCCTCTCTGTCACTTCTGCCCTCAGGGAGGCTAACGGTGCCCTGAGTTAACAAAAAGGCACATACAACCTACTCTCATGCTAAGACACAAATGATAACTGTGTCTGCTCCTCATTGTCCTCTGCGCTCTTTGCCCTGTGGGTACAAACGCACATATGGTTGTGTTCATGTTGTGTTTCCAGTTAGGATGGCTTTGTTTGGATGAGCGTATGGTTCTAGTTAGAAATAATCCCTTGAGGGAAGAGACAGGGCAGATAAGGGGGCTTATCTGCATCATGAGCTAATAAAAGAAGTGAGGAAAGTCAGGGGAAAAAAACATGGAATATTTTGATGTAAAATATGACAGAAGAGGGCCGAGTATGGCTCAAAAATGCATGATAAAAATAAGTGTTTTTATTTTATACAACCTTAAGAAAATGTTTTGATTTTAACATAGATTTATTGCTCCCATAAGGAGTCATATTCAATCTAATCAGAACTACATGAAATTATTGTTTTGTTTTAGGATTATTATTATTTTTTTTAACAAATTACTGTTTAATTGTCATTTAATTATGAATAAAAGCGATTAACTTCATTGCTCTTTGGACTTAACATGATCTGATCAAGTGCAAAAATTATGGATAATATAGTTGTAATGTGATATTGATGGGGGGCCTTCAGTTTTCAGACCCCTCTTCTATGGAACCAGCTTCCAGTTTGGATTCAGGAGAAAGAAACTATCTCTACTTGTAAGATTAGGCTTAAAACTTTCCTTTTTGCTAAAGCATATAGTTAGGGCTGGATCAGGTGACCCTGAATCCTCCCTTAGTTATGCTGCGATAGGTTCAGACTTTTTCCTTTTCAGTCACCTTTCTCATTCACCATGTGTTAATAGATCTCCCTGCATTCAACCATACTTGTTATTAATCTCTGGCTCTCTTCCACAGCATGTCTCTATCCTGTCTTCCTTCTTTCACCCCAACCGGTCGCAGCAGATGGCCCCGCCCCTCCCTGAGCCTGGTTCTGCCGGAGGTTTCTTCCTGTTAAAAGGGAGTTTTTCCTTCCCACTGTCGCCAAAGTGCTTGCTCATAGGGGGTCATGTGATTGTTGGGTTTTTCACTGTATGTATTATTGTAGGGTCTACCTTACAATGTAAAGCACCTTGAGGTGACTGTTGTGATTTGGTGCTATATAAATAAAACTGAAATGTATTGAATGTCATTATTCAATTCAGATTTTATTGTTTTATGGGTCTGCAGATTGTAACAGTAGAAGAACATTAAATCTTTCCTCTCTCAACAGAAGGCTGTTTCACTATTGCCATTTCTCGTCTGTGCTAGGAGACCGAGGAGATAGAAGGGTTTAATCCTTATATGTCATTCTGAGGATGCAGTTTTGGCTAGTATTTCCAGTACCTTCACAGAGTAGTTGTTTGATTATTATCACTATCTGGATGGATGGATGGATGGATGGATGGATGGATGGATGGATGGATGGACGGACGAACGGACCAGTGAAAATTCACACACTCCAAAGAACAAAAAGGGACCTGGCTGGGTTCACACCTAGGACCTTGTTACTATGGCAACAGGCAAAACCCCAAACAAATAAAACAACAGCTGCAAAGGAAAACAATCAAATAAATTATAACTTAGACATTACATTAAGTCCCATTGTTATTTTCTTCACAGAGAATATGATTAGTAAGCCACTTCCTTTAGTGCAGAAAAACAAACAACACTACATGGCATAGCAAAATCCTTTATTAGAAGTCACTGCGCTTTAAAGTTGCATTTCATCAGTGAGGCGTTATGTGCTATTTCCATTCAGAACACTTTATATTCAGCTTCAGCTGTAACAAACCCCTAAACTGTATTTTAAAGTTTCTACAGGCTATTAGCAAAGCCCTCACAGTAAGACAGGTAATTAGATAAGCGGGCTTTGCAAGAACAGTGTGAACAGATGCTGCTGTGTCCTGGACACAGATGTAAGCACTTAAATATCATCTGTGAGATCTGCTGTTTTCATGCTGTGTGCCTCTCACTTTAGGACATCGCAACAGTACAAATACATTGTAGTACCTGTAGGGGGTTAACTTAAGAGTTTCAGTACCACATTTCTAATTTAAAAAAAAAGTTTTTCCATGCTTGAGCTATCCAGAAATGCCACTGCCTGACTGAATATCTGATGTAAATGTAAACAGAGCACCTGTGAATATGTGATGATAAAATATCCATCCCTCTGCCACTTATCTGGAGCTTCTTTATGGAAGCAGCACCAGATATCGGCACCACCCCATCCCCGCTGTGGAGCACCACATTCCCCTCTGGGGTCACCTGACAGTTTATCAAAATCACTTTGAGGCTGACCAAAAGTCTTGTTCCATGGAATCAACAAACTCCTCCAACAACCAAGTTTTCGATTCAGCTGCTGCCAAAGTGACACTCCGCTTGACCTGCTGGTCTCACAGGCAAGACAAGCCCAACAGGACTCCTTCTGTAGCTCCATGCTGCAGCCTCAGTGGACTCAGTGTATGGACCTTGCAACCAGGTGCTCTCACTCAAACTAACCTCCACAGGCCTGGCTCCAGGGCAGGGCCCAGGTAACTCCCTGGTGGAGTAAATCTGGCCCCCATCTAGACCTGTGTTCCCTGAAACCCTAAAAGCCCCTAATAGCACAGCCCCTGGGATACGCAAACCCCTTGACCCAGTGGCCATTTTACAGAGAGAAATGAGTATAAATGACGATGCATTAATTGTAAAAAAAAAAAATAATAATTTCTTATTAATTTAGAACCTTAATTTCAGAATATCACTGCGAGATAAGCCTCATAATACTTAAAGATTGGCTGCATCCAATTTCATAATGTTACCTTATTACTACCTGAGTCATTGCTGAGAGGCAGCTATTAATTTATGGATGTTAAAAATAGTCATAAAACAATTTTCTCAAACTAATTAATTTTGGGGAAAAAACCTTTAAAAAAAGAAAATTAATAATAATTAAGTTACTCATCACAACATGACGATGCTTACAGTGTACAGGTGACCATTTGTAAAAACGAATGACTACAATATGTATTTCTAATTAGAACTAACAGTAGCCTAAACATTTGGACTTCCACCACAGGCACGGGTAGAAATGAAATGATGAAAAGTGACATTTAATAGTGAGAATTTAATTTAGCCTTAAGATCTTGCTGGTTTGTAAGTTTAAGCTCCATCATAAATGTTGCTGAGCCGACCCAATGGGCATCGTGGGTCAGTCAGACTCTTACCTGTTAGCCCTTCACCTGTTAAGTTGACTGAAATATTGAACAGCATTGCAGGACATTGTTAAAATACCTCTTACTCTATATTTGGTGGCCAGCTTAATATTCCACACTGTGCTGAATTTAATTTTAGTACTTTTAGTTGGATGCTGGATTTACATCAGTGGAAAAAGCTGAGGGCGATGGTTTAAACGCCCCAATCTCCCCCCGTCCTACATGTCACTGATATCAGCTGGGGTTAGTTGGGGGAACAGATACTATATTTAAAATATATGTCAAAATGTAATGGATTAGAGTTGAACTTGGTTGTTAGCGAGACATCCAGCAATCTACCAACAGGCTGCAGCGAGGGCCGATTTTTCTGGTTTTTCACTCTAATGACCCTCAGTAGCTGCAGCTGCAAAATAGCGGTTTCATTTAACCAAGTTGTCATGCTGCCAGTTTAATCATCGTGAAAGAATAGAAGCATGCAATGTGTTCAAAAGCAAACAGCTGAAGCATGGAAGGTAATGATGTAACATGTTACATACACTAGAGTCTGTTTTGGGAGAGTCACAAGCCATTCAGCCTAAAGATACAGCCAAGAGACCAAAGGTCTCCAATCGGTTGGACAACAGAGGCTGTAATAAAGTAAGACTCAACTTTCCAATAGTAAAAGTTTTGAAGGATTTGTTTGGAGTAGAATTGCAAAGTAATATAACCGTATAAAAAAATATATAATATAAAAAAATGGCCTGCAATCTGTTCAGTGTGTACACATATTCTTATCCAGAGCCTGTAATGACGCAGCTACAAAATGAGTCCAAAAATACTGAGTTTGTATAAGATAAATAAGAACTGGTGACAAAATAATAACGATAATAAACGCTTAATGCTTTTCTCTAACTCTATGATGTATTTTTATGCTTTGACTGTATACAACTTGTCCCACCCATTCACATCCATTCATACAGACAATTTATATAGTGCTGTCTATATAACATTCATGCACATTCATACTCCAAAGTGTCCACATTTGTAGCCTGTAAACACACATTGTAGGTGGTCATATGTAGCAAAATTAAAAAAAGAGCGTTTGTTTTCATTTCACTTTTGCAAAGTAAATAAGAGAATTGAACGCAATGAACCAGACCAAACTATACCATGTATTTAGTAAGCATAGGTGCTTTGAATGTATATTAATATATCATTTATAATTTTATAAGGTTACAATAATGCATTGAGGAAGACAACCCTGTGTTTTTCCCAGAAAAATGGGATCAGGACCTGCTGGTCAATCAAACTGGCAGTCACAAGCCTGCCCCACAGCAGAGCAGAACTAGAGAAATAGCTACATGTACCTTCTGGTAGAGGACTGACTCAGCAATTTTGTGTTTTTCACTTGGGGTGTGGGATTGTTTGAGTTTGACCCACTTGTTTCACAGATTACACTTTGCCAACTATTTCTTGTTAATGGTTTTATCCAAGCAACAAAATCTAACAGATTCTGCTATCCCATACTGTTTTACAGTATTTACGTTCTTTTTTTATGTTTTCTGTTTCCTTTTTTAATTTAAATGTTGCCAATTAAGATTAAGATATCTGTTGCTATATATAGACATGCACTTGACAGAGCTATTTGACAATCCCATTGATCCACAGGGACACAAACCCCACCCAAAACATGCAGGAGCACAAATCCACACAGAAGGAAGGGCTGTCTTTTTCAATCTCTTCTCCTCCCCGGCTACTGTGTCACTTTGTGTCATATTTCTGTGCGTTTTCAACGAGAAGAGGCAGCTTGGTAGCAAACATTGGCTCGGCCTGAACATACCTGCTGTTGCTACCAGCTATTCAGCATGACAGCAGGCCACAAAGAAGTAAAGGTCTCTGTATGCATTTACTACACGTGTGCCTGGAAAGCTAGGAATAGATGTTGCCGCCTTCAAAAAGAAGCATGGGAGATAAAAGCATGAGACAAAATGACTCGTGTGTGAAAAGAATCAAATATTTATGTCGATGAGATTATGGCGAGGTGTCTGCATGGGATTTTGGTTGCAACCATCTTGAAGCAATGTGCCGTATATGTGCAAAACTCTTTGTATTGCACATATCATTAAAGTCTCTGTGTGTGTTTGAGGTCTTCAAAGCAGCTTGATTTTCCAGTTAATGACTATTCACTTCAAAAAGATCACACAAACTGTCCCCATCTGTGTTGCATCTATTTTGCTTTTAAAAGACTGTGTGTGTTTCAGCATGTATGTGTGTCGTGTTTGTGTGTGTTTATGTTTGCATGCATATGGGAAAAAAAGTGCATGTGTTTGTATGTGTTTGAGAGCAAGCATCAGAGCAAGACAGCTGCAGATGTTGCAGGACTGCTGAGTCCACACGCACACACATGCACACTTAGTTTACAAGAACAATAAGTCATTCAATGGGATGAAGCAGATGTACGGGTGCGAGTAGCTGGTGTGTGTTTGTGCTTCTCTGTGTTTGGGAGATTAGTGTGAGCTCCTTTCCCAAGTTTAAACTGTCAACATACTGATGAGCAAATTCTCACTGCTAAATATAGCAAATGTATATATGTTGACCACAATTTTTGCCTAATGTGGAGAAAAAGAGGAGGATTAAAGAAAAGCAAAGGAAACGGGAGAGGGGAGGAAAGGAAACGGCAGTGGCAACATCGTTTTATCATTCTTTTCTAGAATTTCAGCTTTCTAACTCATAGCCTGAGGGCCAGAGTGCTTTCTCTCTCACACACACAAACGCTAACATACATACACAACACACTTACTCATTAAAACACACACACGTACTGACAGACTGGCACTTCCCCTCATTGTCGTGCCATGAATTATTAACTAATTGTCCTGGTTATGAGTGCTGTATGATAGCATCTGTAGCAGGAGCATATGTTGGGCTTTGCGTCGAGCTAATGTTAATGCTTCGACGCAGTCTTAAAATTCTGTACTAAGCACAAGCTCCCTTTGTAGCTTCACAGTCTTCACATATCAGTCTCCGTTCTATTGAAAATGATGCTTTTGTGTGACACAGCTTTGCAAAACAATAATTGCATATAACAGATAACAGTGCAAACTTACATTAGACAAGCGAGTTGCCATGTTTAGGACTATGCAAATGGCTTTGTGAGACTTGAGAAAAAAAGGCTTTGGCTTTGTTAAATGCTCCTGATTACAAGACACATCCGCATGTTACTGAATACAGTTACACAGCTCTCCAGTGGAATGGTTATAGCGGTTATATTTTAGTTACCGTATATCTTCCATTAGTGGCCTGTCTCTTATTGACGCCTGTTTCTAATAAACACCGGTTTGAAAACATGTCACGGCAAATAGTAGCCGGGCGACCTTCGACTCGGAAGTCCCTCGACGCTGTTGTCGGTCCTCCCGCGTCTCATCACTCGGCCAGCTGTTTCCAATCAGCCGTCACGACCAGCAGCATTTAAGCTGGTAATAATTCCATCAAAGTGGGATTATTACCCTGAACTGGAACTGTCGGCTAGCGAACCTGCTAACTGTGATTTTCTGGTCCTTTACTTCCTCTCCTGGAGAGTCGGGCGGAGAGAAGTTTCGGGGAGCACCACTCGTGCACTGGGCTACCACAGACAAGGAGACACTTGGGAGAAAAGGAGGAGCACAATTGGGAACTGCATTATTTATGAACTGTTGGAATACGTTTTGGAGCACTGTAAGTAAACGCACTGTCTTTTCACCTCAGTCTAAAAACCGCGCCTGGGTCCTCTTTCCTTCTCACTTCCGTGACAATTCCGTCTGAGAAGGGAATAAGAGCCGGTCTCCAATAACCGCCGGTCTCTTTT
>VURO01050577.1:0-11860 GCA_015108175.1 Pelvicachromis taeniatus | reverse complement strand
ATTTAAGACGTTTATAGCAGTATTTTATTTTTAACTCGGTGGCTTCTGAGAAGCATGGCAGAGGATTGGAAACATCAGCTCCTTTTTAGCTGGAAAGTAGCCAGCTTGTAGAGCCTGCGTTACATGTTGGTGCTTCCCCAGAAGTTAACATCTCATTACAGTCAGAGCAAAGAAGGAGAGTACGGGAAAACCAGAGTTCATATTCACTCGAATACGGCTCTTTGAGGCTTCTTTTATGTTGTCTTTTATTTATATAAGCTGATTAATCCTCAGTGTCATTCTGACAACATTTTAAAGCACTAATTGACTGTGTCAAAGGAGGCGAGGGGGCAATCCTTCTGATGGACAGTGTGTGGCAAGTAATATGATAACTGACCTCTTTCCTTCATCACTTTCTCGGTCCCTCTCTCTGTCTCCTCGTCTCCTCGATGACTCCTCTATATTGGCTTGTCAGTGTCGGCGCCCTCCTCCTCGCTCCCTCAGTCTGTTCCTCTTTCCTGGTTTTCAATCTCTCGTCGGCTGTGTTGTGTCTTTTGTTGCAATACCCCACCACTTACTGGGGCTTACCTGTGCACAGTTGCTGGAAGATTTCGTTTTTCTACGGCAGAAAATTGCTTTCTCCGCCAAAACGGTGATTAATGATGCACCTTTTTTGAGTAGGCAGAGATGGCGAGCGTGCCCTAGTTTGGAAGACTATTAATTGCTCGAATGAGGCTTAAATCGCAAGCACTCATAACCTCGTCTCATCAACGAGGCACTTACCTCTCCCTATCTGAATTTTCTTCCTCCTCCTTTGTTTGGTCTTCTTTTTATTATTAGTGTTTCTAAGTGGATCTGATATGTGAGTGCACCGGCGTCTGTTCTCTACTTTTTGGGAGGCAGATTCTTTTAGATTTTTAAGACCTGTCTATGTCTCGTGGTTTCGCTTCAGTTGGCTACTGTTTAGACATCACTGTGTCATTGCTCTAAGTGTGCCACTGTGTTTTCTTCATGCTGGGGAATCTTTGTGCCTTTCTTTAGCTTTTATGAGCAGAGCGTTGCTGAGTTATAACTCTCCATTTGCCCAGCCAGCCTCCAAGGTAAACACAGCTATAAGCCTCAGCAGCCTTGGCTCTGTGTAATGTGTTAGCTTTGGGTCCGGCTCCCGCACATTGCTCAAGTTAATGCTAACTCTTCTGACTGCAGCCGGGACTTAGCATGAGCGCTAACATCAACACCATAAGCCCTCACCACCTAATTAAAACAAATTCAATTTCCTCCACGACCCACATTTTCATCTGCCTTTCCTCCGGCTCACCGGGGCCCGCAGCGATGACTTGCTGTGATTCCGTTCGCCGCAGGGGCCTGTTAAGTGTTTGTCTTGGCTTACCTAGGCTAGAGTTTCTTACACTGTGAAGATTTGTAATGGGATTTTATTCACTTACCTCCCTCGAAATTCTACTTTTCAGAAATGACGCTGATGTTCGTTGCTTCGTCCTGAACCACAACATAACGAGAACTCACTTATGTCCTGTGTGACACCTCCGTTCATGTGTTGTTTACATTGCTTTCCTCAGCAGTTTTGCTAATCGTGACCTTTTCAATGAATTTGACTGGAGCTTCTGAACATGCAAGCAGACAGAGTTGGTAAATTGTAGGCCAGGTACTACAAGTTTGACTATATGTGCAATGACTGGATATTTGCTTTTGCACTATTCTGGGTAAACTTCAGGGAGCGTAGTTGTGAAAATTCAAAATAGGGTCCAAAATACTCAAATCTAGTTTATCTGGCTGCAATCAATCATGGCAAGAGTCACAGAGATCACATTTTTGCTCATTCTGATGGTTGATGTAGGTCTCTGAAACTTCTGTCTCTGTTCTCATCAGTATCTCTGTTGCTACACATTTGCCTGATTGTTGAATTAATGCACAGCTAAGCAGGTGTATGTTAGTCTTTGGTCCAGACTTATCTCACCAACCACACAATAGATTCCCATCCCATAGTGCCCAAAGTATGTTGATACTGTAGGTTAATAGAGACACTGTAAGATCACTATTTGACTTGGGATTTTGTGGGGCAGGACCTGGACGCCAAAGTTTGTGAACGCGATATCTTGAGAACAAAGTCAGGTAGGACCTTGAAATTGATACCATCGGTGTATCTACTAAAAAAAATCTTGAACACAGGGCTCTAGACAAACTTTTTGCCACAACTTTTTTTTTCTTAGGTGCACCAGCACAAAAGTTAGGGGCATCCAAATTTTTCAACCGCTGCAGTTTTACTTGTTCACTTTTTTTATTTGAAAATTGCTGCCTTAACTTAAGGCCAATCAGAGAGGTCCCGCCCCTGACTATCTCTGATTGGTTTAGACCATGATATGGGCATAATGTGTGTCTGTTGTTGACCACACGGAGACTTCCAGAGTTGCGGAGACTTTGCCCTAGAGTGCAACACTGGTTGCACTGTAGGGCCCTGCTTGAACGACTTTGACTCTCAGTGACCTCGACCTCAAGGTCGAAGGTCAAGTTTTCTGAGAATCTTATGAAAGTGATAAGGAGAGGACACCTAGGATTTAAAATTTGATACTACTGCTGCCAGTATTTTTAAACTTGGCAAGTTAACACTGTACAATGGCGAGAGTCATCTGGAAAAGAAAGACAATTCAGAAAATACTATTTTTCCCCCCAAAACGTTATTGAACATGTGTATAAATAAAGCAGATATCTGTCAATCAAAAGTACTCTGTAAGAATAAAACAACAAATATAACGACCTGTAAGTTAGAACATAAAAAAATCCAAACTCATCTTGTATAAATCAATAAAGTGAAAATGTGCAGAGAAAAGATATTACATAATCAGATTAATTTATGGGCTAATGTGTTTTTAACTTCAGACTTATTATATAGATTTAAAATTGTCCTTAAATGCTTCAAAGACTTAGCTTTGAAAACCTGCATTTGTGAATAAAACATTGTCATTGAGTGTAAAACTTTTTTGTTAATTAAAAATCTCACTTTTCATTGAAAAGTTCCCAAATTTGACTTTCTTAAAGGTAGAGTCTGCTGATGCTGACGTTCCTACCCACTATCACAGAAAATACATCCGTTTACATCAACTTTAAATCATAGTCTATTAAAATCATTCGTTAGATACATTTATGTTAGAATTTTAAGATGTACTTTTCTTTCTGTCTTGCTGCTAACTTTTTATTTTCTGTGGGAATATCGTGCCTTTTATCGCAATTTAAGGAAAATCATCTTTCAGTAGCGTAATTCTAATAAATTTGTTGGCGATTTTTCTGCCACAGAATTGAACGTTTTCACCTGAGACAACTTTAACGAGAACGACCACAACAGCAGCTTTGAATACTCTTTTTTTTTCTTCTTTCCTCTTCACGGTGGAATCACAGCTGCTTAAGACGCCTCGCATGACGTGACTGATGTGTTGACGCTGTTAAGTTCGGTGTGGCTTAAACTCTAACCTGACTCTTTTTTTTCTCTCTCTCTTTTTTTTTTTCATTTTCCTGGTTTTCTCGGTGATCCTTGAAAATGACCATGGCTCTTCTTCAATCACATGATCAGGTAAGAGAAATAGTTTCTGACTTGCACATTTGGCACACCTGCGCCTGGAAGATGAGTGAAAATAAACTGCGATGAATGCAGTTTTTCAGCAGAACATGCTTCCTTTAATCCACATGTTGTGACAGGAAGAACAATGTAGAAATTACTTCACTCCATGAATTGTATGCAGGAGAATGAAAGGAAGTCGTGAACTTGAGCGGATATTTTCGTACTTCTTTAACTTTCAGTAGGGGATTGTGATAATATTCAGACTGTATCTGCCTGTATCCAGTAGTAAGGCCTGCAACCATTCTCACTGTGTCACTATTACTGATATTTAGTACAGTTTTTATCCCATTCTTCTGATCTTCAAGAAATTCAGGGTCTCTGTGAGAATCGAGCTTTCACGGTTGGCCACAGAGCCTCAGAAATATCACACATTAGGCAGCAGCATGATAAAACTCTCAATGGGGAATCGTCTGAAGGGGAAGAGGCAGATCACACAGCAGTTTTCATTGATTTCTCATAAGTATGGCATTTGTGTACACATTTATAGCACCTTGAATGCATCTCTCAATTTCAGTGCAGTTTGAGAGATCCCAGCAAACCACTTTTCAGTTTCGGGGACAACTTAAAAATAAATAAATCAAGAACTTGAGTTGAAGACACTTTAATGATTATTATTCTACATCCAAGATTAAACCAAACTCTAGCTTTTTGCTTAAAGAGTCATTAAGGATCATTTGTTGTATAACAAAGTAAACTGGGAGAAATGCGTTCCTTGATACTGTCGTTCTTGGTATATTTATGGCGATCTTACCGAATGGCAGGTGACCAGGTGGCAGTCTGATGGTTGTTCTCACTTTGAATCTCACTGGTTTCACAGTTAAAACGCGAGCTCTTATTCAGAGTCAGTTATTAGTCAACTTTTGTCAGGTAAAGCCTGAGCAGCAGTTAGCAGTGTGACAGACACACGACCTGTAATGTGGTCGTTCTTGTCCATTCCTTCAGCGACACGAGAACCTCTGTAGCTTCGGCATGTAAAAAGCGTGTAAGGGCGTTCCCAATGAACCTATCACATCCCCTCCTGAGTAACGGGGGCACATCTGTGACACACTCCCTTTCCTGGCATCCTTCCAGCCTTTCTCCTCCCTGGATTTTTGCTTCCTGTCTTTTTGCTTGTCCCTCAGTTTTTTGGGGTTTTTTTTGTTTTGTTTTTTTGCTTTGTTTTTCTCTCCTCTCCCTCCAATTTCAGTTTTACTGCCTTCCAACAGCAGCCCCATCCTGTTTGGCACTAGAGATATTGTTCCCTTTAAATATTTCACTTGCTCCGTCTTGCTGCTAACTTTTTATTTACTAAGTGCTCTCCCAGCCTGAACCAGTTCGACTGTCTTCGGAGATTAACGGTATATAACTGCTGGTTTGCACTCTAGATGATTAAGCTTCATGTGCAAGATGGAAGTGGTCATTTTAAAGCTTTACAACTCAAATGCAAGATTCCATTCTTGGTTTTTGTTGTACTCACATGTTCTTTACTGCCTGTACCTTTCTTCCCCGTCACCCCTCCATCTGTCTCCATCTACCTCCAACTGGGCTGTCCTCATGAGACACCCCCGGAGCTTCACTGGTTCACAGACCCTCATTTTGAAAAGGCTTCTAGCACAGCTCCTCATCCATAGAGAGCCAAAAAGGAAAATTAAAATTTAAGCTGTTGCTAATGAAACATGCAGCTGAGACCTTAAATGTTAGTCCCTTGCTTTGCTTGTCATTCACCAAATATCTGGAAATTCTACACACTGCATTGCATTATAGATGGGCTCAAGGTAGAAAATGACTCCATAGGCAGTTACCATGTAATACTCTGAGTCACACACATCAAATTCCCTCACGTATGAACTGATTCAAAGCTGGAGGCTTTAGATGATGTCAGACTGACACCTGACCTGCAGTATCTCACACTGATGCAGAAATGTAACAGAGCATCTGTGTGTAGGAGCGACGTTTAGCATTGATCCAGCGTTTGTCCTGCCGAGTCGTCACAGTGAAAGATGAGCTGTTAACTTTCAGTTGCACGTTATAGGATACTTTTTGCACGGCTCAAACACACGATGGGGCGCGACGTAAAGAGTTGATGGCGATGACCGACGACTCTCAGCCAATAATGTAGACCTGCTGTTGCTCCACTGTTTGTTTCGTCCTCAAGTTTGACTAATGTTCCCCCACGGCTGAGTGGCTCACTGCTTTGCGGCGCTCTCGACTTTGCTCTTATCAGGCTGAATTAAGTGTCCTTCATTTGAAAGTATTTCAGCTGCAGCATTTTTGTTGCAGAAATTCAAAGGGCACCGTTTCATAATGGATTGCCTTTTGTTTAAAAAGTAATCCATTAATGACAACATAAACATCATCCATCATCCGTGCGACATCTGCTCTGAGCCTCTTTGTTACTTTTCTACCAAAAATGAACACAAGATGATTGTAGTTAAATCGTCTCAAGGAATATGAGAGTTATTAAGCCGTGTGCACCGATAATAACTGAATATGGGCTAAATGTATTAGAACTAGAGAAATGTGCATTTCCGAGGGAAAATGCTGTGTGAATGCTTAAAAGCTGAAACCTTACTGTGTAAAAGGCTAACATCTCCACAATTTCAGGAATAGTCAATCATTATTAGATGTGTTTGTGTAATAAATATTAATAATGCGGGATACTTGATATCCCACATTGTACATCCCGTAAACCAATATACTTTGCCCCGACCACACATCACATCATAACATAATCACCCGTGATCTAGCCAGGTTCAGCTCCACACATAAGCGATATGCAAAACTGTCAAACATAATTGAATGTGGAACAGTACTTTCTGACAAGATAAAGTCAGAAAGTACCTTTTGAAGTGAGATAAAGTTCCTTTGAAGTGAGCTTCAAAGGAACGAAGGTTCCATGTTCGGAACTTTGACAAATGCCTATTGATTTCAATACAGAAAAAATAAGTGCATAAAAATCTTATTATCTCAAAAAATACTACATAGCAGAATATATTACAAGTTGAATGGTGAAAATCGGACAAAAACTCTGGGAGTAGTTAAGGGCCAAAAAATTGGCAACTAAGATAATAATAACCATTTTTTTGGGGGGGTGGATCACTAATGTGTGAATGCTTCTTATAAGCATTCACACATTAAGCAGAACCATAACCACTTATGTTATAAACCACTGGACAGCAACACAAGGAAAAGTCAGCTTAATGAATTTAATAGATTGTCTAGGAGGAAATTCAACTTCAAGTGAGGAAGCTGTAAATGTCTTTATATTCATTAAGATTTATTCCCAATAATACAGCAAACTGAGACACAGCAACCACACAACAAAGATTCTGATCATACATAAACTAGTATATGCAGTGGATGAACTGAAATCTGCTTGTGATAAGAGGTACCGTGATGCCCCATCTTCAGGCTCTTTTCAGTCAGATTATGCATATCTTCTCAGTTTGGTGGTCTCCTTCCGCAGGCTAATTCATATCTCAGAGGGTGGGAAAGTGTCGGTCTTGAATGCACGTCTTTGTGTGTACTTTTGGGCCTCTTCCAGTCATTTTCCTTCAAAGAAAAAACGTGGCGGTAGAAATGCAGCAGTTTTTAAATTACAGTTATGAAATGGCCTGTCCGTGATAAGCACACTTCAAAGGAAAATCTGAGCTTCCACGTTTGACAGCCAGTGAAACAGTTCAGCTTTTCCTGTTGACAGGAAGCAGTCGAGAAGAAGCTGTGACACGGGCAGAGCACGGCGGTGGCGGTGAGGGGGGATGCGTCCTGTCCATCAGTGCTTCGTCACTGTGGTTTGGAAGCAGACCTTTTGCAGTGGATTAAGGCGATGAATTGGTGTCCTCAAACCTGGGCTCTCTCCAGCCTGAGCCTCTGGTGTAATACGCTGATGCTAAGTGTTACACATGTCTCTGTGTGTGCACATTCTCCTCCTGCTCTGTGTGTGCGTGTGAGAACAACCCGAGTTACATACGCAGATAGACGCAGTTGCACTTTAAATGTCTCCCCACACATAGACAAAGCCCAGCACATGGTTCATTTGGCTTCATCTTGCGCGTCATGTTATAGAGCTGGGGGATAACCGTAGATAACCGTACGGGCAGCAGGTGAACACACGCGGCACGATGCACTCGTACGGCCTCATGCAAGGACACATGCGTTCACGAGGCAGGAGTGTGATGTGGAGTAATTGACGCATGAGATGCTTGCTGCCTGTGCAGGCACGCGGGCTTAAGAGTTAGTCTTTTTGTGTGTGTGTGTGTGTGTGTGTTTGGTGCTGAATGCATGAGAGCGCCTCACATTTGAATTAATTAATTTTGGTGTACGGCTGTTTGCTTTGACAGTTTGCTTCTGAGTGTTTAGTAAATGTCTTGTTAATACCCAATGCACTACTCATGCTTATCTCTGTGTGTGTGTGTGTGTCTGTGTGTGTGTGTGTGTGTGTGTGTGTGTGTGTGTCATCCTGTCTGGCCTGGAGTCAGCTGTTAAGGGATGCAGGGCTGGATGCGCTATGCCTGATGCTGACCCAGAAACGACTGTAGACGTAAGCGGCAATGACTGCTGCCCTATTAGCCCACAACTCTGAAATTTCATAATGTGTGTGTGTGTGTGTGTGTGTGTGTGTGTGTGTCTGAGTGTGATTTTATTTTATTTTTTTAGTACATTTTCTTTTTTAAATATGGTGTTCGGACAGCATTCGTCAGTGTTTCCACAACAGAATAACACACAGTATTACAAAGGTGGACAAAGTGATGATCAGCATGATGTGCATTGGATAAGTTGCACACGTTGTCTTGTGTTCACACTGTATGTCTGCAAATGTGTTCGCGTGTGTGTTCTCGTCCTGTTTCTAAAATTAGATCAGCGAGCAGATGCAGTTTGTTTCAGTGTTCATCCGCAGGAGCAAAGCTGCGTTGCCTCTGTTTTTTTTTTGGGTTTTTTTGTGTTCACACAACATCTTGAGCGCGTCTTGAGTCAGCAGTGTGACAGGAAAAGTGGGTCAGTCATGCCCTCTTCAGGCACGAGACATGGATGGACAGATGGACGAAAAGAAGGGAAGGACTAGACGTAGATGTTGATGTCTCAAAGGATGCGGCAGAGGGAAGGAAATGAGCATTTTAATGATGGAAGGCAGGTCAAGTAAGGAATTGCATAAGAGGGAGAAGAGATGAACCGGAAGAGCTGGTCCGCTCTTCAGGATATGGAATAGAAAGAAGTCCATGAGGAAAATCTACGATACGCAGCACAGGAAGGGCACATGTGACATTGAACTGACATTTTAAACGTCCTTTTCTGGCGTTTAATAAATCCCAAATAACTCATTTCTGTTTCGCCATACTGTGTGAGGCAGTATTTTATAAAATGCTCATCTTTTCACCAATATGTTTGTTTTGTTTTTGCATGACAGGACCTTCTTCTCTATACTGACTCCTTTTACTTTTACGAATGTGTGTACAGTGAATAAATAGAACTGTCAACCAAATATTGCTCTTTGAATATTTGACTTCCACATGTTCTTTAACAGGACTGTGTTTTTAGGCGAGATGTGTGCACACCAGCTTGTTTGCATTAATAACAGCTCGTCTCCACTTTGGTTTAAACCCGGAAAAGTTTTTGGGCTTAGTAACCTGTAAGAACACTTAACTAGGTTAAAAGTGATGTCCAGGATGCAGATTTTTTTTTTTAAATGCAGGGTGTTTTATTAAAGCAATTTAACAGAAGGGAAGAAACTTGTAACTCTTTATCTTCAGTTCACTTGATTTTTCTAAACGTTGGTGTGTGTTTGAGAGAGTCAAGGAGCTCGCTAAGCCCCACTCACACAGAGCAGATGAGTGGACAGAAGCAGAGGAATAGCGCAGTGACAAAGTTAGCCTAACAATGCGAGGCGATAGGATTGGCGTCTTACGTTATGGGTGAAGACCGATCTGAAGTTCTGATGGTTACCCCTCCTTTCCTTGTATTCTAATGTTAAACCCATTATTTTGTGCTTTTAGATGACAGTGAGCTGTTTGAGGACCTGGGAAAATGTGGGCAGGCTTAATTATTTCAAAACAAACTCTCACTCACTTAAAACTGCAGGGTTCCTCTTCCTCTGAACTCGGCATGTTGTCAGATCAGCTCAGGAGAATTGTTGGGGAATCTGTTAAGGTGTCTGTTGTAATTACAGCTGTTATCCGTGGCCACACCTCTAACTGAACTCATCAGCAAACGCATTCAACAATCAGTATAAGCAAACAGGCTGTACAGCCACAGCACACACAGTCTCTCATACTTAATGATCCTGAGTGACATGTGCCCCCTGGTGGCAGACGTAATGAGTTCGCCCTGGGCTCCGAGGTGAGGCCGACTGTGGCAGACATTGTTTAATCATAGAGAATAACTGAGTCGTCCCCATGTGGCCAATTAGAAGCCAGGAAATCTGCAACGAACACGAGGAATCCCAACAGCTGGTCGTACAGTTGTAGACAGGCAGGAGGGACGTACCTCACTCTGGGTCTGCCTTTAATATGATAAGCCTCCCATTTCTTTGTGATTTGCTTTGTTCTTGATTACTTTCTTTATGACTTGATGTTTTCCCGACTTGCTTGCCTTTTTTGTATTTTGCGTCACTAGTGTGCCTGTGACACGGCTGTAATTCTGCCACTTTTCGCCCCATTCTTTATGTTCTTTCTCCCTTTAATCCATCCGCGGCTTTGACCAGCGGTTGGCCTGTCGATGCAGTGTTCACCCACTGTGGTCCTGGGGTGACTTAGCACACTGACTCTGATTACACCCCAGCAGATGCCCAATTTATCTTTCTGTGAAATGGAATAGAGGGTGTAGAGAGGCCACGACATATTATGGTAATTCATCTCAGCAATCTAAAGGGCCGCTAAAGACGGACATTTTCAGCTTAGTCACAGACGTCGCTAGCAGGCCTCTGATGGTCTGCGCTTGATACGTTGAACACATCTTTGCTTTGGATTACTGTCATGCCTTTGCTGCATATATGTGAATTTTTGGACTTGGGTTGGGGGGGATACAGTGTGCCTCAAATTTATATTGGCACACTGTATCTCATTATACCTGGCTCAAAACAGGCCTTTGGTGGTGCCCTATTGGTCAGCACATAGTTAAGTTAGTTTAGAGACCTTTGTGGATGTTCTTGTTCTGGTTATCAAATAGCATCTGGTTCTTTTCAAAGCTGAACAAAATGATGTTGTTCGTGTCATCAGATATAATCCTGATGTTTACATTATATTATAATATTAGTCACATACAGACTAAATGTAGGACCTCTGAGAAATGCAGCATAATGATCCATGTAATTATCACAGTTACCTCTGTGCTTGTGCATACACTTTACAGAGTCGGGATGTGGGAGTTACTTATGATTGGTCAGACATTTGTGTCTGATTGGTCCTAATGGTTGTTGTTGCTTTTCATAGCTTTTCCTTAATGTGTTATTTTGCATAAATCATCGAGTAAAAAAAAAAAAAAAACTTGCATGTTTTCTGCCTCTGTTTGATGCCGTAATCAGGTTGTTAACAGAGCAGGACTTGTTTTAAAACGGGCTTTTCTTCGACTGCCGTGTGTCTTTTTGGTTGCGTTCGAACACGAAGCGCACTTTGCTAAATGACAGTTGTTGTGTTTGAAGGTTTAAGCTTGCTGTGTCCCAGGTTCCCCCTTATCTCTGTCTCCGTCTTCCCTATGTGCACACAGAGACCCTCTGCCATCACATTTTTCACTGAGCGTAAACATTTTACTGCCTGGTCTGATTTATCTTACACATTTTTGCCATCCTCCACTTTGAGTGGACTTTTCCTTCGTATTACAGTCCTGTGCGCTTCCCTTGTCTATCTCTGGGTTAAAGCACAGGTCTTCCTTTCTAGCCAGGGGACCTTATTCGTATCAGAGGGCCAATCACTTGGCCTGTCACAGGAGACTGGAACACTCATTGGTCTTGAAATGTTGCCTGTCAGTGCATTAGGGACGGCGATGGAGAGGTAATTATCTCCAAAATGCTTGTCTCAGAGGCTTTTACGTCTGTCAGTCGATAATCTTATCGTTAGCTGAGTAAATCCTGGCCTTAAATAAAGGAACCTCTTAATTAAGCAGTTATTATTGATGTTGGGTTACACTTTATATATATCTATCTATCTATCTATCTATCTATCTATATATATATATATATATATATATATATATATATATATATATATATATATATATATATATATATATATATATATATATATATATATATAGATATATATATATAGATATATCTTTTCG
>VURO01050576.1:32959-45166 GCA_015108175.1 Pelvicachromis taeniatus | reverse complement strand
GTGGGGGGGGGGGGGGGGGGGTGTTAGCGGGAATCAGCTGAATGCAATGCTCGGTCAGCTTGTGGATTTATGACAAAGGATAAACTCTCTAGTTAGCCACAGCCAACTGGCCAAACACTTCCAACTTGATCTTCACTACTATATTTGATGGACTATTGAAAGAACAATTTAACGATGGGGTTAAAGTTATTACACAGGTGTCTATATATAGGTATATACTATATACATATACTATGAAACTGTTCAAATTAGATGAATTGTGTTGACTATATTATACGTTGGAAATAAAAAAAAAAAGCATACTAGCTCATTGTGATATTGTTTATGAACTGTTACCCCAGTCCAGTCTTTATCAACAGAAATAATGAAGCACAAAAATTAATGTAAATTCATTTTTGTTGAGGATCCAGCAACAGAATTCCACTTTCCAGTAGTAAATAGATCAACAATAGACAGTATAAAAACATGCAAGTACGTTCAGGATCAGGAAAATAAACCCAGTGTGGAAATGCCTTAAATCTGCATGATCTCTGACAGCCACCATATCTTTCTTAAATTGTTTAACTAACAAACAAAAACATTATTCTGAAAACAAGCAAAATACAGCTAGAGAAAAGCTTTGAAAGACTTTCAGGAATCCTGGGGAACTACTGCTAAAGACCACTATAAAATTTACAAGTAAATCTGGCTTCTTCAAAGCAAAATATTCAGGGGTGTCTCAAGACTTTTGCACAGTACTGTAGCATAAAAAAGCCTCTGTTTAGTCAGTGTTGAAGATCTTAGAAGTACATTCACCACTACTGTTACCTACTGTTTAGGGCATTGAGCGAATTAACGAGCCTGGATCGAGGTATCTTCTGATGGGCTGCCTAGTGCAAGAACGGATGGTTCTCACCGTGGAGCCTGGCATGTACTTCATCAACCACCTGCTGGACCGAGTGGCTAACCCTGCCCAGAGCTGCTTCATCAACAACCGAGTGCTGGCTCGCTTCTTTGGCTTTGGAGAGGTTAGTATGCTTCTTTTTGTTTATGTTGGACCAGGATGGTAACAGAACATAGAGCCAACTAATACAGAAATAAATTTAGCACAAAGTGTGCACTTGGTACTTGTTCTACAGTATGACAGGATTGGTAGTTTTTTCATGATTTGCTAAAGGCCACATGTGCAACTTTGAAGATAAAAGCTATAAAGATAGTATAATGTTACTTTAAGCATGAAGACATCAGCAAGTTTAAAATTTAAGGCCTGACTATCTCTAAAATTAAGTCTATCAGGCGTGACTTTCCATGTCTTTTGTTTTTCTTTGCCTTGTCTTTAAACGTAGACTTGCATATAATCACTTGCTTTGGGGGTGGATTTGTATGTGTAAGTCAGACACTGTTACAGATGCTGTCATTTTAACATATTTTTGATAAATTCAAAGTCATAACAGAACCTAGAATCTTATAGATTTCATAAACAATGTATGTTGTATGAGCTGTAAAGGATTATGGAAAAAAACAAATTTGCTTTAACTAATGATGTAAAAGTAACTTATTTTTGTGTCAGACCCATGTTGGAATTTTTTTATTAATTAAAAAATTGTGAAAAATATGAAGAAAAAAACCCTCACCATAACGAAAAAATACATGCTTCATTGAATTTTTGCTATACAAAAATCTACAAACTGGGTTATTCCTATAAAGTAAAATATAAAAATTAAATGGTCAGTGAAAAATGTGTGCACATGCCATACCTGTGCATATTTTTCATAATATAAATTCACTGACAGCTTGCTTTAGAATGTCTCCTGGTTTCGACTGCCACGTTTGACCGTCCACTTTGGAGCCATTTTTTGCGGGTTTACAAACCACTGCAGTCACACAGACGGGATAGAGCTACTGAGTTGTGTCCCTCACACAGTTAAGGAGTTCATTTATGGCTGACACTGCAAAACCTTTCAATACTGTTGTCAACAATGAGAAACTAAGCGGTAACTCAGCAAAGTTTTCTGTGTGACGCGAAAGGTGACATCCTATGACTCTCATATCTCACAAATTGTACAATAATACAGCATCATGTTGAAATGGCGACATGGTGGTTAGCACTGTTGCCTCACAAGAAGAAGGTCCTTAGTTTAATTCTGCCATCAGGCCGGGGTCTTTCTGTGTGGAGTTGCTTTTTTGGTACACCTGTTGTATCTGTGTAACATAAGGTGTTTAGCTGTCAGAGCACAGCATTGTTATGGATGGAGTGTTTTCAGATGTTGCTTCTAATCTCGATTTAACCTTTTGGAATAAAGGTCACAAGTAATGAATAGTTCCTGGGGGTTTTATTCCTGATCCATGGCGAGCTTAAAATGAGGACCTGAAATGCACAGAGGCAAATTATTTAGGTTTTATATCCATCTACCCATCCTTTCATCCATCCATTGTCTTAGCCACTTATCAAATTCAGGGTGGGGGTTAGATTTTCTAGACAAAGGAAATTACACCCAAAAAACTGTAATCCCTTGTTTTTGGATTGAAGTGTTATCTCCCATACTCACTTTTTGCATGTTTTTATTGTTTCTATTTATTTTTTTTGCTAAATAATAAACACTCAAACTATGAGTGAATATGGAGAGAACATTTGTAACCATAACTGTGCAAAAATTACACAATTATTGAAATGATTATGTATATTATATTATTAACTAATGTGGTTGTTAGTACAATTTAGTGCTGAACAGTTCATGCACAAATGCATTCATTGGAAATGAATACAAGTCTAAAAAGAATGATTGTTTGCTAGTGTTTATGGCTGATTTGTTCCCTGATTTGTTCCAACAATCAGTTGCACCTTTGTCTTTTGTGTTTTCTTTCTATACCGCTCTGCTCCACCTTTTTATGTTTTTTACATTTCTATAACACTTCTTCTTGCATGCATACAGGAGAGGTGAGCAAGAGAGAGCAGGCAAATTCATAGTCACATATGATGCATGGATTCTGAGAGCTCCCTCAGCTCTCCTGTGGCTATATTATAATATTGCTGTTCAAGTCTTTCGCTTTGGAGACACGCTCTGGATTCTGAAATAGCTGGAATATCGATGTAATGTCAAATCAGGATACAGCTACATTCATCGGTTTAACAAACTCTTTTTTTTTTTTGTTGACAAGTCTGTCTGTGTCCTGCAATTTAAACACGTAATTGTATTTTGCATTCTCTGATGTTCATGGACCAAAGTGGGTGCAGGTCTTTCTGACACTATTAATGTTTTCATTCAGGGATTTTAATTCTCTAAAATGTTATCCCTGTTACTTTTTAATCTTTGTCTCCTTAGGACACAGCAGTGTTTAGCAGTTGTACTTATTATTGTGCTTGTATTGTATTGTGTTATTGTACTGTACTTGTTATTGTATTATGTACTATTAATGTTTTCATTAATAGTGTCAGAGGGTTTTTTACGTTCCTTTTCTAACAGTTGAAAGTCCCAGCTTTGCACCAATTCAAGATGCAACCTCTTGAGTTGAAAAATAAAGCCAACAGAAAAGTGTTTTTCCTTGAGTGAGATTTGTCTCTGTATTTATTTATTTATTTATTTATTTATCTATCTATCTTTGTAATTTTCTACAGCAGATTTTAAATCAAACAACAAGGATGCAATTCAAGTGCAGTGTTTCAGCTTTAACTCATGGGTTTAAACTGTGGGTGCCACTTATCTGTGGTTGAAATGCTGCCAGATAAATCTACCATCACTAAACTATCATTATGTCATCAGTGTTTCACTGCTTTTTGGTGTAGTTTCAGACCTTTCTAAACTATAGACACAATGTGTATATTATTTATTGTCTATACAATGTAAATGTTCAGAGCAGATCAAACTGTAAGCATGTCAAATATTAACTTCTCTTTCTTAAATTAAAAATTGGAGAAGGCACACAAACTGCTGCAACAGATGGTGAATTTTCCAAAATCCAATAAAAAATATATATATGCAGTGTCAAGTGCGATGCAGTGCGTGTGAGGTCATGGAATTGATAGAATTTCACAAAAATGAAGCAAGATATTTCACATTGTGATTCTCTGTCATTTTTGACACCTCACATCTATTGTTGGAACACTTCAGAGATTCATAGAGACTATAGAAGATGTAGCTACTGCAATAACAGTCACCAGGACACCTGTCTATCAATGTGGCCCTGCCCCTAACTCAGTTATCAAGGTGGATGAGTTATAAAATTGAGGACAGAAACCATAGAGCACCAAACTATTTTTAAAACCAGGATTTACATTTTTTTTTCTAATGCTGTAAAGTTGCTCAATTAAACAAGGGGCTCTGTGGGGATTTATTTCATTTTGCATCCAGCTTCTAATCCCACTTAGAGAAACTACAGTTTTTAACACTCCCACATTGGTTTAATCTTTTAAGATGCAGTTTTCCCCTTGGGGTAATCCTAATCCTAAATCTATGAAGAACTTAAAAATATAATTGTAAAATGCAGCAGTTTTGCATATAAGAGAAGGGATTAATGCTACAGAAAATCATTAGCTCAGTGGTGAAATAAACATTTTAATTTAAGTTTTTTTAAAATAAATGCTGCAATGTATTTCTAATTTGAGAACTGCAAAGCACTGAAATGAGATTCATTTAAATATTAAAGGTTGCTGTCCCAGAGCCTAATAAAGAAAATTTGGAAATTGCTTTAGACTGTCAGCAAATCAAAGGGGAATTAATCGTATTGACTGAATCCTTGGTGATAAATAATCAATTTTCTATTGGTGTCTTTGTACAAATGAAAAAACATTTTATTGGAATAACAAGAAGACCCAGATGTTTTATCCACAAAATTACATTTTTTAATTTGTAATTCAATTATTCATATTTTTACTCAAAAATGTATTTTCCTGATTTCTGGGCTATTACCATGAAGAGTAGTTGAATTACTATTTACTAGATTGTTGTGTCTACCTTAATAACAGAGCTGTCACTGTTCTCACAGGCCTCCAAACTCATTCAACCCAGAATTACACCTAAACCTGCCAACCATGAAATTCTATGAGAATATAAATTATTCTTTTGACTCACATATCAGGCAAGATATAGTCAGACAACAAGCTTTATATTCACAACCTCACCTCCCTGCTTGTTGATGTGTCCATATCTTGTGTCTTCACTCTTCATGAAGGAAGGTCAGAGTGAGTTTCACCTTGCTCTACTGAACAAATCCTGAGGATTACCTCCAGCTATAAAAACATACTAGAGCTTCTATCTTTGCTGAGCAAAGTACAGTAAGAAGTCTGGATATATTAGTTATAATATTGATTGTGGAGTGAAATGATAATGTCACATAACATCTATACTAGTCAGCCAAAAGATTCATATCACTGCCAGGTAAAATGAATATCACTTCTTTATTTTTTTCTCCTGGGAAATCTTGAATTCTGGTATTCTTGTGGATGTTACCTTGACATAAACTAACCACTTAAAAAATGCTGTAGACTAAACCAAGAACTCCCAATGGCAACTACTTTCCCAGCAATGGTTGAGGAAAACAATAAAGAGCCTGAGGCACTGATGATGCAAACTCCCCGGATCCCAATCCGATCAAGCATCCGTGTGATGCACCAAAACAAGCCCAATCCTTGGAGGCCCAACCCCACAACTCAAAGGACCCAAAGGATCCACTGGCAACATTCTGGTACCAAGGAGATATGAGTCACTCTCAGAGGTCCCCTGTCCATGCCTCATTGGGTCAAAGCTGTTTTGTTGACCCCAATGGGGATCTACAGGCAGGTGTTTAATCCATCTACTAGATTAGCAGATTGGATCATCAGGACATTTACCAGTGACCAGGTCAGTCAGACACTAGCTGAGAAGAATTAAAGAATTAAAGGGTTCACAAATTCAAAACAAATTAATTTCATTTCACTGAAATGTAACTAAAACTCTAGAATGAGTAGCAATTCTCTTGAATTTTGGAGGAACAGACAGATGGATGACTGGCAGTTGCAGAACATCAGTCCTTTGGCAGGACGACCAGAATTTTTTTTTTTTATTATTCTTTTTGGACACAATAGTCAGGTAGAGAGCATCAGATGTCTGTGTTTTTTCAGACTTATCTACTGGCTGGTTATTGTCACTCTGAGGGTGTGTGCTCCCATTTTTACTGGGAACAGATGACAACTGTGCCACTAAGGTTATTTTATTAGAGTGCACAACAATCTCACCTAGTCAAAGTGAGGGTTTGAAAATTCCCTTATTACTCATAATCGCTATACTCTGAAACAAAATTGTAGGCCAGCCTGCACACATTGCATTTCATTTTGACCAGAAATAATTTGGATTATTGAGGTTAATTTTTATTGTCACTTGGCATATACTCTTATGAAAGAAGCATTTTATATTTCTTATATTATGCAATAAATATTATAAATTCAAAAATTCTTCCAGTCTGATTGGCCCAATGATTGGCATGTATCATTAGTGTAAGTCCTGTTTCATGTATCATCTCTTCAATAAAACATGTTATTCAAAATTTGAATGAACATTCATGAAAAGTTAGAAACTTTGATTTATTGGTGCATATATTTTATGGAAGTATGTAAAACCTCAACAGGAGTACATAACAATGTAGAGATGACATGTGGACAGTGCTTTGGGGTTACCCAGCTAAGAAGCTGGTATTTAAAAGGATGAAAATATTTGACATTATAAAGTCCATATTTTCTTTTTGTCCTATTGATCATTCAGTCTCCATATTTTAGGTAGTTTAACATCTCTGCATTTCCCTGAAGTGTTAGATATCCTAATTAGTCACAGGTTAAGTTACAACTCAGCTGCCAGGTTTTCTATGCAGTAACAGGAACTTAACAAAGCAGCCAAAATCAGAAAAACTAAGTCACAATCTGTCATCTAGAAAGCAAAAAATAATAATAATCAGTTGCTAGTGTTCAGCATTGAGGTGGCAATGCTGCATATAGAAGCACCAAAAAGAGAATATTTTTTTCATATCTAAATCAGATCATAAATATTTTAGGGAGCCCTCAGACTAAGGTGTTGATGCATGCTCACTTTTCTCTGCTCACAATTCACACAGTTTACCTCTAAAATGTTGTTGTTATGCTTTAAAAGGATCTGGCTGGGTTTCATCCTGATAATTTATTGTTGGCAGTGTTCATAGTTTTTATGTTCTGATAAATAGCAGATGCATTATCTATGTCCAACAAGTTGCATTTCCCATCTTGTCTTAGATGGCTGCAATCAAACTCTTGAAAAAATTGGCAGACACTCGCTTTAGTTGACTTGTGTGTGTTTTCCTCCTGAGTTTGCAACAATAACAAATCTCAATTATAGAATAGATTCAAATCTCAGGTGCTGCTTGTCTTATGTGGGGAATTAAAAAATGAGTCAAAAACAACGTTTACTACCTGATGTAAAGTAGAAGTTAAGATATTTATTACCTTTAGATTTTACTCTTACAGAGAATTACTGACTTATTTCATCAGTATCTAACTGACAACTATGCCCTCATCAGCATTAAAATTTAAGTAGCAGTATCCTAGTGGTAGTAGTCTGCAATAAAGGTTTTACCTGTTGACGATAATAGGAGTGCTATCACTACAGTATATGTTACCACTGAATCTGGGATTTGTTATGTGACATTCAGACTGATGACTGAGGAATAATTATGTCTCTTCAGTTATATCAGTCAGTGTGCAGTTGAGTGCTAGAGAAGCCACAGAGGCACGTTGGTTCCTACCAGAGTAGCGTTTTACCTATAGACTGAAAGTGAAAAAGAAAAAAATGTGTATGTGTTATTTATGTCATTCTATTGCAGGTCACTCAATCCTACCTGATAATATTGAGTTTTATTGAAAATTATGGTGAGGGAGTATTTTTACTGAACCACATTCACCTAATCATCCTTTTGCACCTTTTGCATAAAATTCTTCAAAAAATATTGACATTAATGACATTGAATTAAAAAATCAAACATAAATTAAAAAAAAATAGAGCCATTAGAAAAAGACAGATACATGGCTGTTTTTTCACTGAATAAGATTCTGCAGAAAAATGTGACTCACTGACTACGTCTTACCTGTGATTTTAATGCCTGCAGTATAACGTTGCTAAAAATTTAAAAAAGAAACATTGACACATAGGGAAGAGATGCATTAACTCTACAAACACTTGACTCTCCGAATTTCATAAGAAATAATGTTTATTTGTAAAGCAGCCCTTCTCTGGATGTGTGGTTGTCCCCGTTCTCCCGCTGTCTGATAAAAGATTTCATCCTTGTGTAACAATCTATAATTATGGACTGATCTACACAGATTGTGTTAGTCATTGCACAAATGTAAATTGCTACATTGGTAGTAGATCACTCTCAAAACGTTTCACTCCCATTAACTCTTTTTTGTGATGCAGTGTAATAAATGTAAACCACTAATACCACAAATAATTTGATTTCCTGTAAACATTTGAACACTCTTGATGGGGACACGGTGACTTGTTTGCATTGTTGTTCTGCAGTGACATCAAAATACAAATAGAGGGAGCATCTGCCATGAGAACTCCTGTGATGGGATTAGTTAGTATGTTTAATTGGCATCAAATTGCATAAACACAATTATAATTTGTTTGCGAATCTTGTTTTTCTATTTATATCTAAGGATGCAGCAAACTCTTAGATGTACTGAGTGTTGCTATTAACATAATTTCAAAAATAATTCAATTAAGCAAGCAATCTTACCTTTGTTTTATTTGTTGATTAATAATAATTTTACTGTTGCTCTTTGTAGCCATGTAACTATTTGCACCATATTGCATTTTTAAGTATAATGTTGTTTTTTTGTTATTTTTTTGTATTAGCTTCCAAGTGAACAACACAGTTATACACTCAGTCATTGTGGAATGGTAAGCAATTAAAATGTATTACTAAGAAAGCCCGCTTGAGATAAGAACCAAATGGTTTTTGCCTAAGAGGTTGTTCAGTTGGATTCTTGCAAACCTTGGCAATTTCAGCAGCCCGCTCAGGTAATGATGTATCTGCCATCATAATAAGAAACAGGAGCTTCTCTTTTGGTTGTTGTCGTCCTTTTTTCCCCCTCTTAGAATAAGAACTCAGTTTGCAAGGACATAATGGACTCTGTGCTCACTTGGTTGTCCTTGGCATTATTGGACTCTCCAGATGAATTATGTTTCCTGCAATGAGGAGAAATGCTTTTCAGGCGCAGCTCATGAGGAGCGAGGCTTGACTGGACCCTCTGCCCTCTCTTCTTGCTACAGATTGGAAGGTTTTTTTTTTTTTGGTAGGCTTTAATTAGTTAACTGTTTTTTACGAGTGCCTTGTACTACTTGTGCAGTTTATTTGTGTAGAAATCTTGAATCACAAGTGAACACAGAAAAAATAAGAATAATATGGAAAGACAATATTTGTAAAAACAAATTCTTGATTTAAGCAAAACATTCTGGTACAGTTTATAGTGGATTGAAACATTTTCAGCTCCCCACCAATCAATAAGTTTTTACTGGATTGCCATGACAATATCTGTCTTTTCTGTCTATGTCAGCGTTTCCATAAATTAAAGCAATCCTTATTTGACTTGACTTTCAACTAGTCCTGTTATATACAACTTGCATGCAAATTAACTTAACACACTGTCATTAAAGTATATTTTATTCAAATGCATCTACTGTATGTATATATATTGTATGCTGGTTTAGATGGAACAAATAGAAATGTCACACCGTGGTGCACGCCACCATATTACTAATATTTTAGCTACCTTCAAATAAGTAATGATTGCTGTGTTGGTTGTAGGTGTGGTACAGTATTATGTAAAATGTGTCACGGGCCTGTAATGTCTGTGATAGATCAGGAACTGCCAAGTACACATGAAATAGAGAACTGGTCAGGGATTTGATCTAGATTCAGAAAATGGTTGTGGTCATGTTGGACTCAGTAACAGACACATAACAGACACAGGCTTATAACATTTAATCAGAGGCTTAAAGTAAAAGTAAAAAAAAGTACGACAAGGTTAATTATTTCAGTTTAATTTGTTCATGTTTTTAATAATGCTATGTCAGAGCAGCTTTCCATCATGCTCATTTAATTGCATGATTACATTGCATGAATTCACGGAGGAACCATTAAACATCTTACACAGCTTGATCCATGAAGGTGTTTGATGGGCTTGACAGTGTGATGATTAAAGAATGCGTGCAGAATGAATTCTTAAAAAGCAGGGAGTCAGAAAGAGGGCAACCGAAGCTAATTAGTGTTGTCTCTTCTTTCTTTTGCAAACTGTTACAGCGCCGCTGACACACCTCATAACCCTGTGTCTGTACAATGTAATGGTTTATCAGTTAGTTCATTGCCCGTTTTATTTCGGTTGACATCAGAAAGGCTGTGTGCAATCAAATTAAAATGAACTGAAGTTGTACTTACACTTTGCAGTGGGAGTATGTACATTATCTGTACATACCTCCCATCCCCATTTGTCTTACTGAAGTATAAAAAGTCTGTATTAGCAGCATACTAAATTTTAACTCCAAGTCGACTAGCTGTACCTTTTAATTTGGGATTCATTTACAAATGAAGCCCAGCAATTGTAGCACATTAACTAGTCTCCAAGACTACAGCTCTAATTGTTAGAGCACCTTATACATACTTATTGTGTTAGACTGGCCACTCTTGGAAAAAAAAAAAAGAAATACTTTTTAGTATAATGCAGAATATATTACAAGTCTCTTTGTTACTCCTACCTTTAGAGAGCACTATGTAATTATGTTGTTTCCGGGTGAATTGTGGTCAAAACTAAATCTTTATCACTACAACACGATCCTCTCTTTAACAGGGTACCTGGATGAAAAAGCATCAAGCATCAAAAATTGTGATACAGCGTGTGAATCATGCTCTGGCATGATCCATGCCATGTCCATATATATGTACATTCTAGGGATTAGTGGTCTATATGTGTAAATAATTTTCCTGTTTAAACTAATAGCTTGAAACATGAGATTGGAATACATTTGTTGCTTTAGCTTATTCTCTCATTTTGAAGAATAATAGTTTTATATTGTTATTTCTTTTTAAAATTCATTTGTTCCTACTAGAGGCAATACTTTTCTATCATATGGCCATCCATGCTCTCCCCACTGACAAGACAATTACAGGTGGAGATATGGTCGTACTTTTCAATGATTTTTACTTTCAGTACTCCAGGCTTCCAGCTTTAGACTTAAACATGATAAAGATTGTCCTAAATGAGGAACTATTTTATTATTGCCAGACACTCCAACCAGCAGTCCCTTTAAAAACACTTTCAGCGAATCACTTCAAGCGCTATTGTTACTGTTCTTGTGCTATTCAGTACCTTTGCCATCTATTTACATTTCTTGCCCTTGAAATACAGTCTACCGCTACTCCTCCTCCATCACCTGCTCCTTCCCAGCCAACAGCAAGTTCAATCCTGACCAGAGGACCATGTAAGAGCCCATCCTGAAATCCTTAGTCACTGTAATCACTGATGTCCCACCAGGTTATAGTCTTTTCAGTTTTGCTAAGGACAATTCATTTAACAACCAGATTTAAGGAAATGTCTTTAAAAGTTCATCTTTTGTCATTCCATAGAGGCGCCAAGATTAGTCTTTATAGTTCCAGGATTATATTTCTAGGATTTTAAGTACAGTTGTATATATATTATTTTGTATTTGAAAAAAGTTGGAATGATCTGAAAAGTAATGTCTTTGCAAATTACAGTCCTAAGTAACATGTAAACCTGGCTGTAGCATGGAGGACATGATCAAGGTCACCCTACTGGGTCTGTATTCATACCTCGCGGCGTCAGACACTTGCTGGGGATGTGTGTGGTGTACGAGGTTATCCAAAGATGTGAACAGAATACTTAAAACAGATTGCCCACATCACAACAAGTAGTCAGTAGTTGTTTCTGTAGCAGTCAAAGTCTCAAGACAGTAGAGAATGAAAACACATTTCACTTCCTGGAATATTGATGCAACATCAATAATAAAGAGCCCAATGGTGCAGAAGTGAGAAGGGAACAAAAAGAGGCCAAGCTGCAAGGAACAAGTTCAGGATGAGGGCAGGAGTGAAGGGAAGATGAAATGTTGTCTGAGCTACGAATCCAAAAGATTTCATGCTGTGTCGGTGGATTTGTACCCCCCCCCCCCCCCCTTTTGCAAAAAAAAAAAAAAAAAAAAACCACCCCCACCCACC
>VURO01050576.1:2212-32939 GCA_015108175.1 Pelvicachromis taeniatus | reverse complement strand
CCCCCCCCCCCCGTCCTTTTGACAAGTAAATATAGAAAAACAGCTACTCCAGTGCAGCGGCATCAGTGTTCACCAACATTTTATGAACATTTTGAAAATAATAATATTATTTCACCTATTTTTAGGGGCATCAAGCGTATTGGGACTGGGACTGGTTTGATGGGCTGCCTCTGCCCTTCATCAGAGGGTTATCAGCATCGAGCCTGACATATACTTCAGACATCAACCACCTGCTGGACTAGACCTGCTCACACTTCCCAGAACTGCTTCATCAGCAACCGAGTGCTGGCTCACTTCTGTAGCTTTGTAGGGGTTAGAGTGTAGTTGTTCCTAAAACCCTTTATGAGCTAAACAGTATTAGGAACGGTCCAAAATAAGGTTTCATTGATTAATGGGGAAGTTATTGATGTATAGTTCCTAGTACAGTAGCTTTGCATGACTTAAACAATTTCCTTTGGTCATTAGTCATAGTTTTTGCTCTGGTATGTCATTTTATTAACAGTTTGTTACTATCCTTAATTAGACATACTGCAGCTGATCTCATACTTGTGTAATTCTGTAATGTCTGGCATGTTATCAAAGTGAAGGAGAGAAAAACACTTCTGATTTCAGCCTGGGGGCTCTGTCATGTTTCAATTAAATCGATTATTAAAACCCACAACCTGCTAGTATAGAATATCGCTGCTACAATACTGCATGTGACAAATGATTCATAAGTTAGCATTGGGAAAACTAAAATGAATTGCCACTGCGATGTAAAAGACTTATTCAAATTAGACATTTTCTTGTAAAGTATCCCTAAAGCAGCTTACAAGCAGTTTTGCTGATGGCTAAACTGAGATGTCAGACACACAGAACAGTGTATAAACTGAATTCATCACAGAACGCACTGATCAATTTCCTCTTTGTCATTCTGAAACTAAAATTAAATTTATCTGACAAAATGTCAGACACCATGCTAAGTAGGACACATTTGACATTATATTGCAAGCTTGGTTATTGAATTTCCAGAGTGTCAGAGTCCAAGACAAGTTGATAGCTCAGAATTAATTTGCAACCATTACAACTGTAACTCAACCAGTTAACTCAATGTTAGCTTGGAAGTAGTGAGTTCAAGTATTTTCTGTTGTTTAATGGCTAATATAACCTTTTTATATGTCTTTCAATTCAGAATAAGCACACCAGCAGTTGTCACCTTCTCACCAAGTGCTTGCTCATTCCAGCCTTGTGCAGAGCTGCAATTTTGTCCCTGATGTCCTTTGACAGTTTTTTGGTGTTGCCCACAGTGTTGGAGAGGTTAGAACTAATTCAACTGAAACAGAATCAGAATACCTTATTAATCCCAGAGGAAATTATTATATATGTATATTTACAGTTGTGTTTCACATACATAAAGAGTTGGCCAGTCCACGGGAGCCAGAATTCTGGATGGGTTGTAGGGCATAAAGTACTTATTTTACTTAGTGACATGCAAATTAATTTATAACTTTTATGTAATATGTTTCTATCATGGATTTTTGGATAATATTCTCTCTCTATTACAATGAAACTACTGTAAAATTACAGACTATTCTATTTCTTTGTAAGTGAGCAAATTTATAGATTCAGTAAGGCATCAATTAAGTATTCCCCCAGTTATACTTAAAATTTTAAATGAAATTAAATACAATATTATAAGTTAAAATGTTGCTGATGTTAGATTGGATATACTAAACTGCATATGAGTTGGGAGCTCCAAACTTTTTCATTCAGCCATAATGACCCCAAAGGGTTCTTTGTGTAAAATATCCTTGTCAGTAGGATTACTTTTTAAAAAATTCTATAATAAGAGTCTCACTTTGATGGCTGCACCATCTGACATACTAATTGGTCGTCAAAATTATTTTACATATCTCAACAGCTTTAAAAGTTTTAGTATTCTAACAAACAAAAATCATGCTAGACTTTTTTGAAAGTTTGATACAAAATATAAAATTATTATATTATTTGAATTCACTGAAGATATAGTTAGACTAACTAGGTTTTATAGAAAAAAAAATCCTACAAGCCATTGTCAAATCCTCTGTGATATGTCAATATGTCCATAACAACAGCTGAGGTTTTTTGACAGTATTAGAAGGCATTTGGAGTAGGGCTGGGCAAAACGATTATTTTCCTAATCGATGAATCTAGCAATTAATTTTTCGATGCATCGATTAATCTAATGATATATGTTACTGCTAAGCAGCTTAAATTAGTTTTGCATTTACGGAGGTTGGGTGTTTATCTCTGTCTATGAGTGAGTGTATGTCTACGTGGGGGGTGTCTGGATGAATTAAAGGGTAAAAACCAGCGTTAGTAAAAAAGTTGAAAACTTTTATGATCGGCCATTTCCACCTTACAAAGCCGGCAAACGACTGAATCACTTCTTTTTCGGTTAAAATATCCCCATACTGTAGAACTGTGTGTTCGGGAGGAGTGGTTTAAGTCGACAAGTTACCGCTACTCGCTGCCGCCATGTGTTTTTTTGAAAGTGACGACGATGCAAATGTTTTTACGTCAACGTATTTTACGCGTCGACGTAATCGATTACGTCGACGCGTTGTCCCAGCCCTAATTTGGAGCATACACACGGAACCTGCTAATCTTGGACTTCACTCAACTTGTATTGTAATGTATTCACAACTGCACAGTTGAAATAACACTTCGGTAATTGTGATGGTGCTAACATTTGATTTACACCATTTGTAAATGATTTATATATGCTGCATTAAAAAGATTTGTTTTCTTTTATGCTCTCGAGGCTGAGGGTGGAGCTGGAATACTGAAATACAGAAACCCAAACAAGCGGACTAAGCCAACTCCAGTGTCATTATAGGAGGAGGGAATAGGTTTCTTTATATTGAGATTAGCATTCTGTTTAGGCCATCTCTTTTGTGATCCACATATTTCTTATTTTCTTTCTCCTATTCTCTCACACACAACACTTTTTGAGGATTATGACTGCTTTACCACTAATCATGGGGGTTGGCTCCATCTAATATTGCAGACTATTTACTTTATACTTTAAAACCACTTGGGACATTTGGATCTTTCACTTGCATATTAATATCCTTCATAATGTGAATCGGCAGTACTGCAGTGACTGAACATGGCTGCTGAGGAGCCAATGACGGGGTCTCTTGGAAATCTATCCTTTTGGTTAAAAAAAAAACTGCATGAGAGCTGTACAATATAGATGAAAGGAAGTCACACTAATCCCCCAAGAGCTGTGTGCACAGCCAGTAGTCATCATCAGCTAGTCCACAGATGTCAGCTGCGAACTAGCTCAAAGGCAAAGTCTTTATGTTATCACCCAAATAATCTCAGAGACATGTTTGACTACACATTCTGTAAATTTAGTTTATCTCCTCACACTTATCCTTTTTTTCATGCTATCACATAAGCTCTCTTTTAAAAACAAGAATATGAAGCAAAGCTCTTTCTGTAGTTTATTGCACTTTTATCAGTTGTGTTTGCATCTCTTGACAGGATCATTCCTAAAGAGCACTCCAACATGAAAAGGCTATTTATGAGGTGCAGTGTGATGCAAGTCTATGTTGGTTTTGGTCTTTACTGCAGGTCTGGTGTGACCTTTTTTCTGTGCAGTAATTGAACCTTGATGATATAACATGAGTCATGACATTTCTACAAAAGGACAGCAAGGGTGGCTGTGGCGCAGGAAGTAGAGGAGGTCATCAACATTTGAACAGGCTTCTCTAGCCCACATATTGATGTACCTTATTTGAATCCTAAATTACCCCCAATCTATGTATAGGTGTGTGAGTATGCATGATATAAAGAGAGTAGCTACAGGAAAATAGTCACAAAAACCAGCAAAATACAAAAATTTCAACTGAATTCTACAAATTCTAGAAAATTCTAAAAGTGAAATTTAATAATTATATGCTTTAGCCAAAATATATTTATTACAGCATTTCATTTAAATTATAGACAAAGCTGCTGTCCTTTCAGCATTCAGGTGGCAAAGACCTTAAAACCATTTTGTGATAAGATCACACCACCTCCCATCTCTTGAAAGTGCCTTCAGGAGAACTTTTGCCAGAATAACATACACACTTCTGGAGACAAACTCACAAGTTGAAAATAGTAGCAACAATAGCGTCAAAGCTGGAAATAATATATCTTTGTTGTAAATGTTTCGTGGTTTGTTTTAAATATAGCTGTTGGTGTACACACTTTCTGAGCATTGCCCCGATTAACTTGCAGCTACTTTCTGTTCTCAAATTCTGTCATTTTTAGCGAGTAAGAATCCAAATATATGGTTTCCCATCACTTTAACCTTTCTAATAGCTACTAAAACCCGAATAACTTAAAGGAACCGAGATACTTGGATCCCATAAGGCTGCAAACTGTTTAAGTGGTATTGATTTTAACGTGATACAAGAGCTCAGAGCAGAGCACTTAACACAATTGCCTTTGACCAATAAGCTGTAACATTAGAGCAATATATTTGCAATACTGTCCTCACAAAAATTTCAGTTATGACCTCTTCTGGAGCTGTGCAATAATAAACAGTAAATCAGTTAGTGCCTGAGGGCTTTCTCATTGACTTTCTCAACTTCTTGAAAACTCTGCTCAGGCTCCTCAGGGTTTGTACTTTTTGAGTTTTTTCAAATGTTTTATGTTTACTCTAAAAAATCTTAACCACACATGAGAAAAGGACTTCACTTGGCAGGCCACAGTTCTCCCTGAGTCCCACATTGCATTTGAATGTTTCAGTCTCGTGTGGCAGGGGCTTCACTCCAGGAGCAGTGAATCCACTTTGAGGCAAGAAGGCAAATCAAGCTGACACTGGCGCCATCACATGGTGATGTTAGGAATGACGTTGCCTTCGTCAACATGATGAGGACAATTTGCTAAATATTTTAACAAAGAATTTGAGTCTTTATAAAAATAAACTAATGGACTGTTTAACCACCTATGTAATAGGATAAAACCTGCAACAACAGAGACTAAAATCGATTTAAAATGGGCCACTTTTTGGTCTATAACAGTACAGCTCAAAGACAAAAATATAGTCAATGTAAAAATAAATTTGCAAACATTTGTTGCTTTAGGGTGGGAAGATTTGTATTTATTTATTTTTTGCTGAAATTGACTCAGTTCAGATATAGTGTTTTAATAGAAATGTGACTTTTGGTTTGTATCGAGTGATGATACTGCTATTAAAACCATTAATGAAGGGGGTTGTGCTTCTAAATTTCTAATAATCCCTTAGCAGTGAGACTTTTGTTGTTTTCCTCAACACGTTAAAGAGCTCACTACAAAAATAAGGAGGATTTTCCATTATAACAATGTTGGCATGAATAGGTTACAACTGAACTATAATTGACCAGTAAAATTGTTTATCAACTAATAACAAACACATCATCTTATAAACTCATTATAGACTGTGATTTGCTCACATCTAGCATTTTTCCACTACAAAAGAAGCAGCATGTGAAGGCTGGACAAACAGAGTATTCAAATGGATAATAAGTGGTGTATTTTACCAATGGAAACTAATGAGAAGACAATTAAACACCATGAAGTGTGGGCTCATCATCCCACACAGCTTTGTGTTGCTGTCAAGAGCCATAAAAGTATTTGATGTGTCTGACCGTGTGATGATAAAAGATTTAGTGAATGAATTTTGAAAGGGGAGGACAGTATAAATCCTTCATAAAAAGAATGTTTTCTCTGATCTTCCCTTTGATAAATGATTATTTTTTAAATTTTATTTTATGCTTTTTTTCTACCTTTCAGCTTGTCACAATCGTGCGGAAAGCTGGAACACTACTGGAGGGATTTGTCACTCATTGTAATCAAGTATCTGTGGAACATAAGGTTTTTAGCTGTCAGCGCACGACATTGTTATGGAAGAAGTGTTTTCAGATGTTGCTTCTAATCATAGTTTGGTCTTTTAGAATGAAGGCCACAAGCAACGAATACTTGAGTGTTTTTCCTGGTCATGTAGAGCTTAAAAAACAGAGGCGCAGTGTTTTTTTTTTCTTGTTTTTTTTTTAAACTAAAACCTAAGAAAGTGAAACACTTAAAGAACTGCAATCCATGTGATTAGAATGAAATGCTTTATTTAATGGTTTTTATCCCAGAACACATTATCACTTAGTGACGTGAAAAAAAATTTTAACATCAAAATTATTTTTAACATAATTTTTTAAACTGCTTATTAGCTAAAAATTAATTTGAAAGAGTCTTGCAAATCACATTTTCTTTATAAATGACACTCCTTTTTGGAGGCATACAGATTTTAAAAATGCAATATGCAACTTAATGGAAATCATAACTTTTGTTTAAAAACATTTTTTTGACAATATTTTAATTTACAACAAAACTGAAGATAAATTAAATAGTTAATTACAACTACTACTGTGCTATTTACATTTTCTATGTGCATGTATGTGTATTTAACATCTGTAAATTTATATGTTAATGGAGTTATACAACCAAATACATGTAACAAATTGTAAGGAAGGAATTATGATAGGCTAGCCATAAAAAGAAAGAAAACGTGGGGATTATTTACTAAATAGTGGAAGGAGCAGGGATTAAGAGAAAGTATAAATAAATAATAAATATTATTTTTTATTTATATTTTGTTGTATTATTTTAACATGTTCAAAATAAAGTCATACATTATGTTACATGTCTGGTTAGGGTTGTATATTTGTTTGTCTTATCAATTTTTTATACCCAAGGTCATTATTATCTTGTCAACTGTATTTTTCAGCAGCTCCCCTGCATAAGGGGAGCCTGTTAATGGAATCTAGTTCTATGCATAGGTTAAACAAATGTTTAATCTCTGCATTATGGTCTATATATTTTGTGTAACACCTGAATTTCTCATTCATGGGATAATAAAGCTTTATTCTATTCTATTCTATATGCAATAATTTAATCATAGTTTTTGCAAAGAAGTTAAATTGGTTTCTGCTCTTTATTTAAGAAGTTTGTAGTCTGAAATCCAGCACTTGGTTAACAATTCACCTGGAAAAGATTGTGGAGACTGGTATTATGCATGGCAGTTTGGAGGACATAATGAAGTTTCACCGTGGGCTCTGTATTCATGCCCCATAGCCTAAGACACCTACTGACCGCCAATATGCAAGACGTAGGAGGTTACCCTGAGGTTAGAACAGGACACAAGTCTGTGGTTGTCCACATCATAACATGCAGTCAGTAGTTATTCTTCTAACAGTCAACGTCTCAAGACAGTAGAGGATGAAAACACTTTTCTGTTCCTGGAATTTTGATGTGTCATCAATAATAGAGAAAAGACTGGTGAGAGGGGAATAAAAAGGGGTCAAGCTGCAGGATGAAGCGAGGGGAAGATTAAATGTTGTTTGAACTCTGAATAAAGATGGTTTCATTCTTTGGAGGTGATTTTTGCACACTTCCACAATTTTGACAACTAAATACAGAAACACAGTCGCTCCACTGGACTCACTGAATGCGTACTAGCAGAAGAGAAATGCTGTGAACCAGGGCTAAGTCAGTGGATATATTAATGGCTCATATTGTGAGCAATAATTTGCTTCACTAGTTTTATTTACAGTAATACAATAAATACAGATTAGATGGCAAAGTGAAATATCATCAGTTTAAACCGGTTAATCTCTTCAATCGACTGGAAACAAAACAAAAACACTTTTGCAAGTTCAACGCTTATGCTTAAGTTCAATCTTTTAAAGTGTTAATAACTTCGTAGAAAAGACTATAAGTAATCACTGCGTGCATTGCTCCCCCACCATCACTCCAGCATCTACCTCAACATCTGTGTCGATCATATTTGTTGGGCGTGAACAGCTCAGAGTCTACATGCCAAACTCTAACTGCTGCTGCAAAAAACGAATGCACAATGTGATGTGAAACTGATTCACAAGGAAGTGCTGCTGTAAAGTCTATTGCCTATTAGAGAAAATTTCCTCAAGAAAATTAACATCGGAACAGCTGAGATCCAAAGTAAAGCAAATACAGATGTTTTATTAGTTGCAGTCATATATTGAATACTTAATTCAGTTATTTCTTGATTGAATTAAGATTAAAATTAAAAAATCATGCCATCATGTTGGCACTTAAAAATAGTTATTTCTCTTATAGAGGAAAATATCTGCAAAATATCACATGGATACAGTACTTATGAATCAGAGGTAAGTTAATCTTACTTGGAGGGAAACAATAAACGCTTTTACAACAAGAGCTGAGCATTTGAGAGGTACTGTGTGCACTTTTGTACAAAACTGAAAATGGCTGTTTTATAGCAGAAAAACATTGGTCACTAATAAGGATTTACTATAAATGCAAACCCCATGTATACAACACCATATCAAGAATTGCAAAATACTGAAATGATTTCTCTTTAGAGTCAAATGTAAATAATATATTATAGATAATTCAGTATATATATATATATTTTTTCATAGGAATTACAGTGTGGAATGATCATATCCCACTAGAAATAAAGACGCATGTACAGTTAGTTTCAACTCTCTAAAAATGCAACAGGGTTTCTGATTATCTGCTTCTGCCATCCAGCAGGCTGTGAAATGCCTACATTCAGTTCAAAGTTGTGACTGGTTTAGAGGCAACAAAAGTTTTATCACCACAGCTAAAAAGAGGCCACTGGTGGCAACGTAACAACGGGGAACGCAAATAAATAAAGAGGGAGATTTTATTTCTCTTCAGTTACTGGTAAAGTGTTGGGCTGTCCAAGAAGCCTGAAAAACATTTTTTATCATTCACATTGTCATACATACATTTATACATACATATTACATTGGGCTTTTTTTGGACCCCGTAGCTGTCTAGGGTGAAAAAGACATGGTTTGCCAGAAAACAGTAAAATATATGCAATTGGCAGCAGGGAAGGGGCACAGTATTTGTTTTTCAGGAAAAGGTGGTGATCTGCTACTGTTGGCAGTGTGGTGAGGTTACATATCTTTGGTCAGCAGTGGATGTGAAATAACTGATAGCATGTGCGATTACATTAACTGCCATAAATCTGAGTTCTGCTGTGTAACCATATATAGTCCATGTTACACAGTCGGCTTGTGCTCTCCTCTTCATAAGTAATCCACAAGAGCCATTGTCGGTAAACGGTACCTGCAAACTGTTCCCACTGATGCAAAGAGGGATTCTTTGAAAAAGACACAGATCAAATCCTTTAAGTGTTTTAGATTGTCCACTTTGATACTGATGCCTCTCACCCCAGCTGGTATCTGCAGTGAGTGGATTCTTGGCACACACCATTTTTCCCTCACAACAGCGGTCTTCAAATAAACCAACAAAAATGTCCCTTCTTCACTTTCCACAGTTGGCAAAAACAACAAGTGCCTATTTTAGGCAAGGTCCAGCCAGTCTATTCAACCCAGCTGCCACAGGACCAGCGGGCCTCCAGGGGGTACTGACTCTGGACCACCATGGAGCAGAGTGACCCTGGTAGAGAGTGCTAGCTTTGTCGCCGATAGGTCGACTGTTTGTGGGCCACCCGGGAACATGAAGCACAGCATGTTGTCTTGTAGTAATCATATACGCAGAGCCGAGCCTGGACCACCACATTGCAGTTGAAGTATTTGTCTCTGCAGTTCTCATCTGAATACGAAATAAGAGTTGAAAACAATATAATTCAATAAAGATATGGCAATGGAGCAATAGAGTTTCAGGGAAACTGGGAGGACATTCCCTTTATTATGCTCACAATGTGTTCCTAAGGATGCCATAAATCATCAATAAATATTCATTCAGGTCAGTAGTATTAAAAGCTGACTGACCTATCTGAGGTATGCAGGGATCTGGGTTGCAGTCCTCCTTCTCTTCTGGTTTCAACAGCTCATTGCAGCCCTCACTGGACAGCATGTCATCAGACAGACAGCGCACCTCCCTCACACGGAAACCTCCTTCACATGTTTTTGAGCACTTGAAGAGCAAGAGTCAGTGACAGTAATCATTCTCATGTGCTTACCCTAACGTCAGTGTGGATATCACAGCAAATATTCTAAACATTACAATCAGAATTTGATCAATTTTATTAATTCAATTTGAAATAGGGAAAAAGGGATAACTGGTTTTGAGGCGTCAGTTGTAAAAAGGTGATGCTAGGTACCAATCTGAGTTTAGTGGGTTGCTTGGCTACTGTCAGTTAAATCCGATCAGTCAAAATCCTGAAGAGAAAGGCTCAAGAGAAATTGTGGTACTTTAATTATTATTAATTATACTTTTACCTCTTAGGACCTGGCAACCACATATGTGGACATCACATTTTGGGTTGTCTAAACCAAAATACAAAATTTTGCTCTACAAGGGCCTGATATCCTCTTACGAGGACATTATACTGCCACTGTCCACCCATCCATCCATCCATCCATTCGCAGCTGCTTATCTTTTTCAGGGTCGCGGGGGGCGCTGGAGCCTATCCCAGCTGTCTTGGGGCGAGAGGCGGGGTACACCCTGGACAGGTCGCCAGTCTGTCGCAGGGCTAACACACATAGACAGACAACCATTTGCACTCACAGTCACTCCCGCATTCACACCTATGGGCAATTTAGAGTTTTCAATTAACCTATCCCCACAAATTGCATGTCTTTGGACTGTGGGAGGAAGCCGGAGTACCCGGGGAGAACCCACACAAACACGGGGAGAACATGCAAACTCCACACAGAAAGACCCTGGCCTGATGGTGGAATTGATCTCAGGACCTTCTTGCTGCGAGGTAACAGTGCTAACCATCATGCCACCGTGCTGCCTTATATACAGTATATACTGCCACTGTTCGATCAAAATTTTAAATAAATGTCCTCATATATGGATCTCATTTTTCTCAGAAACAAAAGTCAGGAAAAAAAATCAGGTAATTCTTTGTTTTCACATTCATCAGGTCCCAATCAGTCCAAATAGCAAAGAGAAATGAAAAATGCATGCCATGAACGAGTTTGGGTCTTAGGAGGTTAAATTTATTTAACGTCAAAAACACCAAGTGACATTTGGTTTAAATACAAATGGTAACAAATATGGTACATAGCAAATGAAGGATAACTTCTTCCTAAATGTATAACCTACTTATTACCTATTACTGAGGAGACTCATTAGCAGCCACAGATAGTTGGCTCTCTGAATGGATAAGCGGCTATAACCTGCAGTCTTTTTAATGGACAGCAGGGAGCGACTCCTCTGCTTTAAGTCAGATAGCATAAAAGCCAAGGAGAAAATCATTTATAAACGCCAAAAAACAAATCCTGATGAGTTTGCAATCTCACTGTCAAGTTTCAAGTAATTTTAAAAAGGCTTGATGTTCATTAGTATTTAGAGTAAGTCACTACCATATTGGCTATGAAGTCTCCACAGAGACAGATCTACCAGATTTATAGTGATTTCTTCAGCAAGGACTATCCAAATTATCAGTCATTTTAAGCACTGTGACTATTCTGAGCATCTAAACTGTGATAGCAGGTTTTATGTTTTACTCACAGCACTCCAGTCAGTGTGGTACCACTTCGCTCCACAGGCCTTGAGGCTACAACTCTGCTGGCTGAGAGGTTTGTCCAGGGATGAACACTCATACGGTGGCATGACAGTGAATCCTTCATTTGACTTTATCAAACACACCACTGACCTCTGCTGGGTGCCGGTGCCACACTCTGCAGAGCACTATGTTCAGTTACACACAAAATCAAGACAGAAAAACCCATGTGACATGTTAATGTAAAGTCCTACATATTTGACAACTTCCCCTTAAGTACACTGTAACCTCCAGTTGCGCTCATACCTGGCTCCAGGGCCCTGTGAACCACTCAATTCGACTCTCACAGGGACCGTTGTTGCAGACCTGAGAGTCTGCGGGCCGTTCGCTGCCACATCCTTCCAGAGGGAGACTGCTGATTTGGTTGGTCAGGCAGAGAACTCCCCGGGTCCGTACACCCATGCCACATTCAGCTGAGCACTTCGGAGCAAAAAAGTACTTGTTTCTATTTATGTTTTTATTTTTGCACAAAGTAGAAGCATAGGGTGAAAAATGCATTAAATAGAAAGCACACAAGTCAAATGTATGCAAAGGTGGTATGAGTTTGTGAGGACGAAACAGAGGAACTAATTTTGCCCACTTTGAAACTTCATATCTTAGCTGGCTTTGTAGTTCGTATGTTTCAAATCTAGAGGAATCTAGGCAATGTTGCAAAATTAAAGTCATTCACTTTCCTCTTTTAGTCCTATTGTATGGCCGTAAAGTTAAATGGTATCATCACTGTAAAACAAAAAACACATGGATTCTCATGTCATCTACTGAGGTCTTCCTTTCCCTGCAAAAACTTTGTATTTATTCATGGCTAATCTGTTCTGCTGCCTACAACAATCATGCAATGTAACCTGAAAGCAGGAACAGCCTAAAGCACAGCCCATGATCACATGGCAACCACTGTCTTTACTGATTTTATTTTCTCATAGTTTTCCTCATAGGCATGAAAGTTTCTATTTGACCTTAGTTGTATGTGTCCCTGCCAAAATCATCAGAAGGTATCTATATCAGCTGGCCATCAAGAATAGCTACTTGAGTGATGAAGACAAAACTTCTGTATACAAAGACTAGCTCTGTTATTAGAAATGAATTAAAGTTACTGTGTCTACTGCTGACACTTACCCTGTTGCCCCACTCAGTGTAGAACCAGCTCTTGGCACAAGCTCCCTTATCACAGTTCTCCACATCATTGGGCCGCAGATTCATGTTGCACTCCTCATCAGGAACAAAGTCGCCCACGTTGCTGACACAGTGTACCTCTCGTGACCTCTGACCCAGCCCACATGGCACAGAGCACTATGAAGATACATACTACATGGATAGTGTTGTACTATGGAGGTATGTATAGCTAAAGAGACTGTATCATTTTCTTTTCATGAGTGTGCTTATTTGCTCAATTTAGATTTAAGATAACTCAAGATAACTTTCATAACTTCAGGGTCAGTTCAGAAAAGTTAAATTAAGTCTGACTGCTGCCACTCACAGAAGTCCACTCTGAGCGAATCTGCCACTCACTGCAGATCTTTAGCTGGCAGGTACTGGCAGTTTCAGGCCGCTCCAGGTGTCGACAGTGGCTCGTGTGGACATTGAGGGTGCGGTTGGCGTAAACCTGGCGACACAAGACCTGCCGGTGCTGCATGCCCAGGCCGCAGGTTTTGCTGCACTCTGACCATTCTCCAATATCCCAGCTATTAAATAAAAAATGACAAGCATTAGCGTTAAAAATGCAGCATTCATTTGTTGTATTTTCTGTGATTTGTTCCTTTAGGGACAGAGGCTTGAGGATGTAAAAAATGTGGTTTCACCTGCAAATCATTATTTTCTATATTTTAAAACAACAATTTTAAATAATAATGAATTAATATTTCCACATAGATTTAAAATACATTGTTCCTCGTCATATCTCAGTGTGATCTGAAATGTCTGGATAGAAAATTTGCTTAGTGGCTCGAACCTCGGGGTGAACCTCTTACAAAGCTATTAAGGCTTCATTGTGTAAATACAATATGTGTATTATTAAGTCAACTTGCAACTTTTTTAATTTAGTCATCTGCAATTTGCTCTCTAGAAACAGAGGAGAAATTGCTCACAATGCTGGGCAGGGCTGCATGTTGCAGGCCTCTTCCTGTGGACTTGGTCGGCTGCTGCTGTCACACAAAGAGTCCGATACCTGGACCTGAGTCAGCCGGCTGACACAGTGAAAGATGGAATATCTGAAACCTAAAAAGTGGAAATTTACTTCAGGCACTAACTCCTGAAACAAATTTTAATTGTTGTATACACTGTATGGGAAGATTTTTTGTGCAATTAAAAGTTCAGTGAAGTCATATTTTACTCAGTGTCATAAAGACCAAATGATTGATATTTTAGCAATGCAACGTTCGTGTTTTGACTTTTGGTATAGTTGAACATGAACACGGAGACACATAATTTTTTACATAATTGACATCTGGATGTGACATAATTTTAATGCTATATAAATATAGACTTGCCTAACAAACAGATATACACAACAAAAAACTGTAAAAGCTCAAGCAAACTTTCTTCACTGTTTTGTTTCTTTATTACTTTATTACTAAAAAGAAAAAAATGCTAAACATAAACTTCTTTAACTGACCTTTACCACAGGAAGCACTGCACTCTGTAGCACCAGTCAGTTTCCAGTTGTACTCTCTCTCACGTCTGGGTGGCTGTACGGTACCTGGGTGGCTGTAGGGTACCTGGTTTTCATTAGGAGGCGGCGAATACCTTCCACTGCCAGCTGAATTAAAGTTTTCCTGATGATTATGCTGGTCGTATCCATCCTGTCCATTCACAACGTTCCCTAAGATGTAAAATGCCATTAACATATACTTTAATGAATGAAATGTTTAGCTGCATGGATATAGCTATATATAGGCCTGCAACTAACACACAATTTTATTAGTTTATCAAAAAGTTATGTTCTCCACTGGTTGTTTGCTTGGTTGTGTGTACACAGTAGGAAAGCAAAAAGAACAGGAGGTCTTATTTACCTTCTGGTCTGTGGCTTGGTTGCTGAGGGCTCACGAGTGTCAAAGATGGGAGAATGTACTCGTAGTGAACACCAGGATTTAGCTGCTGGAAGATCATCTGAGTGAAGGTAGATGAGACGCAGACAACAATTTTAAAATAAAACTAATTCTTTCAATACTTGCACTTTCAAAATGTTATGTTCTTTCTTAGGTCTGCAAAAAAAAAAAAAAAGTAAAAATGAGGAGACCCACCACCATAACTTTCTTGAGGTTCAAGCTGATCTTTTTACTCACATAAACGTCCAGGATCTCATTTGTGGGGCCTTCAGCGAGAAAGGATTCCCCAGCTGTGCTACTGATTTCATTGGGTCGGCGGTAGGTGAACATGGTCCCCGCACCCTCATACTTTCCTGGCCGGTCAATTGCCCAGTTTCCATTAATGATTGATCGCCCCGATCGGCTTCGCAAAGCTGTTAGACACAGAGAGACTGACAATCAAGACTGACAGAGAGATGAGAAATACATGTAACCAAAAAAGCTCTTCTATATAATTACTGCTTAATATAAAACTATTTGGTATAATGAAATCTGTATTCTTTTTTTAAAGTGGCTCAACCCCAAAAAGGTAATTACAGTAGCTAACTGAATAAAAGCTCTCACATGCACTTTCAGAGCAATGTCTTTTTCAAATGTGACAATCTGTTTGTGCTGGCAAATCTTTCATGCAAATCCTGTAACAAAATCTCCCAAGAGGTTTTTCCACTGATTTCATGGATTAAATACAAAAGGGCCATTAGAAAGACATTAGAAGTGTAACATTAGACAGGCTTGTAAAAGAGTGTTTGGACAACTAAAAGCACTATTAGAGATGCAGAGCGTAGAACAAAGGCCTATTGAAGGAAAATCAGGGACGTGATGAGGATATAGTTGATGGCTCCTGCCTGATTCTAGTCCCGTTTGCATTTTAAAACATATGTTGCTCCCTGGAACCTTTTCATCAGTGCAATGCGTAACACTTTGAGATCACTCCTCTTTATTTTATTTTTATAAATGTTCCACAGATTTGTAAAATTGAAACATATCCACTTATAATACACACAGTTCTTTCTTGCTTATGTGTGAATGAAGAAGCACGAGACTGAGTTTGTAAATGTTGTATAAGGTGCAGCAAAGTTTTTCATATAAATACTAGTATGTTTTTGTCTGTACATAACTCGGTGTACTTGTGTATATAAACGGTCAGTTCAAATTAAAGAAAGCTGAGCATACTTGGCATCTCAGTAGCTGGGGTTTGAAAGGCAGCCACTGAATTCGTCGTCTTAATGTTTCCAGTTGTTTTATTTTTTTATTGAGTGGTGAAATTCCGCACTTTAATTAAAAAAGATTGTGAGTCCTGAAGGGTAAGAAAGCGTGTTTATGCACTTTCCTCAGGGAAAGCAGTTGCGGGTGGGTGGGTGGATGGGGGGTAGGAGGAAGGACCGCTCTCCTCTTCCTCTAAACTCACTGCTGAGTCAGGGCAAGGTTCTCATTAAACAATGTCTGACATTCCAACAGTCATTTCTGAAAATAAGCCACTACTGTCCCACTGTTGCACCTCAGTCCAATTATCTATAAAGTGTGGATCACTCAGGGGCTCCACTCAACAACGGTAAGACAGCAGTGGGTGGTGATAAGGGCATAAGGCCAAAGAAATCCTACAAAGAAAAATACCGTTTAATAAAACAAATGTAACAAACAGCTGCTACCTGCTCAGGCTAATTTAGTGCTAGTGTAACAAACATTTCTCACATTCATCATCTTTTCACTGGTGTCATATATGTAACATTACACATGGCAGACGGAGGTTTTCTGACGTATGTTCGGAGCTGCTGAAAGCAGAACTGTGACTAATGAAACTGTAAACCAGAATGGAAACTAAAATGCTCTATTTGCTGCGAGACAGCTAAATTAGCAGTTACCAACGACAAGCACTCTTAGAGGCCTCTCATTTAAAGTATATGGCCAACATTCAAGCATTTCTATACTGTTCACACAATTTAGCAACTAATACCTAAAACCTCTTTTCTCAAGCAAACTAGCAGATGTCAAAATATTATTATAGTGTGACTGATGTGCTGCTAAGAAACGATCTCTGTTATTTTTTTTTTCCAAGCATAATTCATTTAGCTGTCACATATGCAATGAAATATAACGTGATGTGAACGGAAAGGGTTTTATATTTGGCATCTGCATTTAAATAAAGAATATGCCCAGCACCGCATGGCAGAGAGTAAAGGCTGACTAGGAATAAGCACTATGGGGGGAGGCGGGGCTTTTAGATTACAGGTCATTCAGGACCACTGTAGTCAATAGAACATTGTTATTTCCTTCTACAGTAATTTAATTCTCTTTGGCTCTATTACGAGAGCACATGTCTCCACAATTTCACATCAAAGCCAGAGGAGGAGATACCAGTTTTAAGACTGTACAGAGCATCAGGCTTCAGTGACAACAGGTATGGCACTGAAACAACATGAAAGGAAGATGGAATGAAGATGAGTTACAACGTGACTTTGGGTACAACTATGGTCAGGCTAATGCAGCTTAAAACAGAACGTATTAGCTGATATAGGCTATGGCTGAGAGCCACTGAGGATTATAACTGATTTTGACTGCCTGAATGAATGCTGAACTAATACAGAGTACCAAAAAAGTGGAAAAAGCATGTCATTTTAATTTAGGTGCCTTAAATAACTTGTTAGCGCTTATAATAAAAACAGTCAAATGGTAAAGAAGTTCTGTTGGCAAAAATGCTAAACTTAACGGATACATTCACCCAGATGCAAAACAGCAGCTAAAATTAATTTAAGGAAACAAGCCATGAGCAAGATGACTAAACTGCGCTACCTGGCTAATCTTCGTCAGTACAGCCACAATACAGTATTATGTGAGTATGTTCACCACACACCTAAATAGTTTCTGCTCTTCACCATCTCCGTGACATTGATCTTGGTGGCTCCTTCTGGGATCTCCACTATCTTGTGGTAGCCAATCTTTGATAAACTGTGTTTGAACACTCCTGAAACCAGCCTACAGGTCGTGTTGTCACCTCCACACACGCCGCACTTGTCCACCACTCTTGCTGATCCGAGATACTCATCGCATCCTAGACTCTGTGGGGCAGAGAGGAAGGCGATAAGGAAGCAATAAGGAGGTTACTTAGTGAATTAGTTGTAGTGTAAATATTACAGTGCAGTAAAGTGTGCTAAGCATGCTAGTATATAAAACATTTTTAAGGAAGAAAATAGGAATAACATGGATTATGTAGAATAAACGGCTCATATAGATCAAAAATTTGCTAAATAAACCCAGTGAAGCCATTTACTTAACTATAACATAAGAAAGGCTAATTAGCATGATAATCATTACTTTCCAGAAGGCATCGTTTTGAAATGACAGCCTCTGAATTGATGGCAAATTTCCTGTCGACAGTGTGAGGTTTCTTCATCACATTGGTGGCAATAAATTACAGGATACGTGGTCACAGTAAAAATAGAACAGTTAACATCAGCAATCCATAAATTGAGTCAAACCAGCAGTAAAAGTCTGTCACTGTGCAAACAGGTGGCCCAGAAGTCAGAACTGGTTGCAGTGTACTACCACACAGACAGATCTGCTTAGCTTTAGATCTCACAGCATAAGCATAAGTACAATACCACATTTACACAACATTTACCAACATAAAGGTAGGGAAAGAAATTGTGACATGAAACAGCCACCTTCAAAACTCTAAATCAGATTAAACTTTCACCAGGCGTTAATGTAAATTCACAGATGCAGCTGATGCATTCCACTTGCTGTAACCCCAGCATACTGCCCTCAGCATAAAAAAAAAACCTGTTAAATATAACCCTCAACAACGAAGACCAATATCTGGCTGCACAATTTCACATGTGTTCCTGTAGTGCCAGATCTCTAAAGACAAATGATCTAAACAAATATAAAGGAAGTATATAAGTCAGAAATAAATGCAATCATCCCCATGGATTTTGCAGACCTAGATCACCCATAAATCACGTGCAGAACAGTGAAAATACAGAAACACAGTGGGAAAATGGAGACACAGGTGGAGAGGGGTATAGGAAAGTGATGAAAAGAGAGAGAACAGAGAGGTGGAAGAAGAAGTAGTGGCCAAGGGTGGACTAAGGTAGTTGGGGTGAACTAAAGATGAAATTCTTGCTCTCTCCCACCCATAGCAGGCCAGTCTGCTCTTGGCCAAAGCATCAGCTGGGCCAAAGCAAACATTAAATGCCTTCTTCAATACAGGAAATAAGTGATGGGAGAAAAGAACAGCAAACTTAGAGTGCTGAAAAATTTTGAATAAAACTCCCAAAAGCTTTGGTGGTCAGCATGGAATTATGTTGGAAAGTCTGTATGAAAATCACTAAACATAACAAAATAACATTCAGAGAAGCACCGTTGCACTTTATGATCTCACTTTACAGATCGACGAATATAGAGCAATTCAAAAACTACAGTCCATAATATATGCTAAAACACATCTGAGGACATTTAAACTGGCTGCAGTACAGCATATCTACCATGGAAAACAAATTAAAATGGAGTCAAGTTGGGCTGTCTGTTTAAATGACTACCAATGAAGGAATATCTCCTCTGCATCTCCATTTTCACCATAAATCCCTTCAAACTAAAACAACACAATTATAGAAGCGAGGCAGCGTTTGCCTGAAAAAGGGAAAAATGTTCCTCTCATAAAACAGATGCTGACATGGTGAGAGGTTATCTGTGGACGGTTGGATGGGAAATTGTTTAAACCAAAACATGTTAATGTAGGAGTGGAGAATTTATTGACTTCAAACCTGAATAGTTAGTGTAATATATTGTGACTGTGGATGTAAAAACAACCAGGATTTTCATTCGTCTGATATGAGGAAGGGCCAAGAGATTTTACACAAACACTTTACACACATTAGAAAGGTAAGGAATTTCTCAATATCCAGTAATTTGGAGAGCTGCATGATTAAAATCACACGTTTTTTTAGTCTTGTAAGTTGTACAAAGCATTAACATTGCCCTGAATATTTTTCTGACAAACGTGAGTCCATCAAAATGATGTGAAGACAGCAACACATTAATACATCTGTAATGTCTATACATCGCAGGCTGCTACCAGCGAAACTCAAACAGAAATCTCAGTGTGGCTGATAAAAAAAAAGAGAGAGAGAAACAACTTTAAAACCTCACCCCAGTTTCTGAGAACACGTCAATGTTTTTTCGCCTTCTCTCTGTGGGTGGCTTGTGCCATCTGTTGAGGAAAACCACCCTGTTTTGAGTGGAACTGTAACAGGATTTTTAAAATGTCACTAAAGCCCACCTTCATCTGGAAATGGTTACATGTGTCAGGACAGTGGAGTCGACCTTAAGTTAACTCATGAACACTGAAAACAGCATCATCTTAAAGCAGATCCTGATGATATTTTCCCACGCAATGCAGCTGGGTTAAAGTCATCATACTGCAGAATATTTTGCAACAAACTGAACTCTACACAGTTTTGCTAAAGGCACTTGTCACTGGAGATATCTTCTACTCCCAAAAAAACACAACAAGACATTTAGAATTAGACACAGACATCCTGTGAAGTGAGCCTGAGAGGTTAGTCTTTTTCTTATTGAACACCAAGTTTGTCCTCAGTGGCCTATATTTCAATGAACACAGTAGACCAGAGACCCCAGGACCCGCATGTGATGTCTTGATAAATCGAGCACATATTTGAAGTTTACACAGCTACATTCTCGCCTGAAAATATCTTATAAGTTTATTTTGTGACCCAGAAAGAGTAATATTTAAAAGTTTCTAGCCACGCTTCTCCGCCATTGCCGCGCTTGAGTTTTGGATGAAATGCATCACGGGATATTTATCTGTACCAAGTCCACACAAGTGACCACTGATGCATGTTCGATAAAACGGGCGGAGCGAGAACACATCCGGGAGTTTTTCGCGTTCTCGGCTTGATGCGTCCTTTAGCTGTGTCCCAAAACCTCGGCTGCATCCTACGTGGGCCGCATTTGTAGGCCAGTTACGTCACAGCGACGCAACGTAGGCTGTCCCAATTCCTGGACTCCTTCAAATGCGGCCGACAAATGCGGCCAACATTTCCCCAAATTTGTAGGATGGGTCTGGTGTATCCTACGTGGCCCAACATATCCCAGAATTCATAGCACGGCCCCGCCAATTCTAGTCTCTCAACAATAGCGGCAGCTACTCCGTTCCAGTATTACTCTTATTACTCTTTCTGGGTCACAAAATAAACTTTTAAGATATTTTCAGGCGAGAATGTAGCTGTGTAAACTTCAAATATCTGCTCGGTTTATCAAGACATCACATAATTACAAAAATGCTCCGACATTTTCGGAGAAGTCGGTTAAACGACCAGCTCGATCGCTGAGCGGGTTGTCAAGGCTCACTAGAGCCGGCAAATACAGCGGACTCCCGGCACATCGTGTCATCAGAGAATTTACTTCAGTGTCCTGTTATATTTTAGATAGCAAGGAGCAGACATCTGAGTTTATTCAACTCCACCGAGACAGCTGGTGACGCAAATCTGAAGGCTATAGACCGTCCCATTTCTCAAGCCTCACACTTCCGGCCCACATAGACTGCGACAGCCGGGTCCCACGTAGGATTCATTCTAAGTTAATGAGTTTGCATCAGTTTGCTGGAAGACATAATTAACAATGTATAGTTACGAGTACAATAAACTTTTTTAAATTAAACAAAGCCAAAAACAACTTCCTGTAACTTTAAGTATTTTTTAAACAATTATTGATTGCGTCTTATAATTATTGACCTCAAAAATGATTAATTTTAAACAGCAACCATATGATAACAGTGACTGTAGACCACCACAATCAGCTGCTTCTTAAAAAACTTGCAAGCTAATATTCCAGTTTATCTAGACTCCCGTTAGTATACATATGTCAGTATAAACAGGGCCAACAATGTCCCGATCTATAGTTTAGATCGGGACATTGTTGGCCTGTGAAGGTTCTCAGTCATCCAGGTCATCGTAGTCTGAGGAGCTTGGAAAGAAAAGCGTCTGGACTTCTTTAAATTGCTTGAAGACGTTTCACCTCTCATCCGAGAGCTTCTTCAGTTCTAAGGTCAAATGGTGGAGAGTCCCAGATTTAACCCTGAAGTGTCCCCCAAGAGGGACATGGACCCCCTGTTGATCCTCTACCTAATCACATGAGCCAAGGTGCGAAAACATATGTAGGTCACAATCAGGGTGAACCCGCTGTGAAACCTAGCCCCACACAGCAGGTTCACCCGAAACCTTGGCTGATTGTGACCTACACCCGTTTTTCACACCTTGGCAGACATCGACAGTTTTGGCACAGAAAACCAAAATACATAGTGAGCAGGTCTGAACACTGTACTGCAGAGACGCGTCATGCACTGTTAATGTAAAATAATGATTATTGAACGTATAAAGTATTTAAACAGTCAATATGCAAATCTGATGTCACATGTGGTCATATACACTGCTCTTTATTGTTATTGTAACTAAAATCTTTAACAAAACATTGCAACTACATTCTTATAAGTCTCTTAATGAGTTTAACATTATATTAAAACAACATAAAGTGACAGTACAGTAAATGATTAACACAGTACCCTTGAGCAGTCTGTTGTAACTTTGCTCTCACAGAGGCCACACAGCTGTAAGGGCATGGAAACAGCGAATGAAGACAATTTCAGATTCGCGAAGAATGCAAAGAAATGATATTTTCTTTCTAACAGCAGCTGGCATAATTTTACAACTGCCTTGCAATAATACTGCTTTTATCTATGCTGAAGGCCTGGTTTGTGGCTACACATTATGAATAAATATAATCATGAATAAAACGTTAATGCTCTGGATGATATCATGCTGAAATTAACAGCAGTGCTAGATGTAACTCATCTCTTCTGCAGTAAATCAAGTTAGAGATGTCATAGAAAACAGGCACTCCTTGGCAAAGGAACTTCTCAGAGCAGAAAAACACTGTAACCACTGCAGAAACTAAATCTTTTGCGAGGTTACGCCAGGCGGGGTTATTTGTGTTTTTGCACTTTGAAAGTTTGCCACATATTAACAGGGATAACAGCTCTCTGTGGCACATGTCTAGAGCCTGACAACATATTAAAAGCAATTTAATCATTGGTTGAAATGACACTTGAAAAAATTATGCTTACTTTTCAACATTATGATTTACTCACATGAAATTAGTTCTTGACATTAACAGGCTCATAGAAGGCAGTGGTCTATATCTTATTTCTTACAAACAACTCGAACTACAAAGCTCCAAGTTTGGACAACAAAGGCACCAGTTTCTGCACACTGTCAGACGGTGTTTAGGGCGCTGAGACAGAATAATCTGCAGCTGACAGACACATCCAGTCCTCGGGTGACAGACTGACTTATAGCAGCACATGCTTGCGGCTAGACCACCGAGCTACAGTGCAACGTAGCATCCAGATGTGGGCAGCTGCATATACCAACTAGGATCCTGGAGACTACATGAGGTTCACTGATGTGTTTTCACATCAGTTTTAGGTTCAACAAAACACAGTGATGTACCTGTTATGCACAGCCAATTGAAATGTGCTTATTTCAGCTTCAAAGACTTTTTTATTTGTCGTCTCCAGACATAAGTAAATTCTATCCAACTGTCTTACATAGATAACACAGACTCAGCTACTGTGTCTGTGTTAGCTATAATTTTAAGATACTACTACTATTTACGTCATTGCTCTCTCTTTCTTCTTTCTGTTTAATGATATGTATACATTTTGGTGAAGCATTTTGACATCAACAGTACATAAAGGGTCGGTAGAAAGCACAGACTGAGCAGTCGGCAGCAACTTATAAGAAAAGGAAGCAAAAAAGTGAGTAAAACTGCAGTTCCTTGAAATACCAGTTGAGACTGTTTTTAAAAGCTAGCATTAAAATAATGATATGACAAATAATTTGTCACATTGTGTAGTCAGGCGGTACAAGACCCCTGTGCTCTGTTTTAGTGAGTAAAATTCTAGTGTTTGATTTATTTGATTTGTTTTATTTGTACAATACACACCCCTGTGGGACTCACACACACTCGACATATGTACTGAGTTATCGTGTTAAGCTATGGTGTTAGCTGATAACTGAGCACTCCAATTAAAAACATGTTTCCTCCAGGCTTAAAAAAAACCCCATAAAACAAAAAAAAAACCAGAAACTCAAGCATTAAAAAACGAGAGTCATCAGCTAGGGGGTGACATAGTGGCTGCATCACATTGTTTCGGGGTTGTTTTTATGGCAGTTTGAGTTTAAAATGACAACTCTCAGGTCTGACTGTCTTACCCTGAATAACTCACATGTTGCTGGGCCGCTCTGCAGAGAAAAAATAATGTAATGGAGGCGGTTATGAATAAAAGGATGTTTTCTCAGTCTGGAGAGGCTGCGGTGGTTAAGCCCCCCCAAGTCTTAATCCACATGAATCCACATTGGATCCCCACCATAACCTTTTAACCTGTGTTTTGGCAGTTTTTCCCTCAGTTTTCCTATCGACCCCAAAAGAAAAGCAAAATAACAATACTGTGAGACATGAACTGCTGTCTCCTTTTCACTATTTTCATTATACCAAATATACCAAAGCAATATTACTAACACTTGTGTAAACAAAACTGACAAAAAAGTGGAGGTTTTAACTCTTTAACTGACAATGAATTTGGCATCATACTTTTTACCAAGATGCTTCTCACAATAAAACTATGTTATGATCCATACTCTTACATAAAAATGCATCCTGTGTTGGAATTAGTCCAGTATTATAAAACATATTTATGAGCTTACGGTTAAAGGAGCCTGTTTGGTGCACATGTTGGGCATTTCTACAGATTCACACATAGAAAGGTTCTAAATTTCTTTGGAAAATGGCCAATGAAGTGATCATGACTTGGTCAGCTGTGACACTAAAGGTCATCTGGAAATTCAATATATCCCTGAGTTGGCTTTCAGATTGAGAATACAGAGGCAGTATCATCCCAACGACAAAGAATTTACAGTGGAAGTGATTTCAAGACGTGATGTTGTGTCTGGAAATGACATTATGGAGATCGTGCAAACATTTCTAGGACCAAAAAAAAAAAAAAATCAGTACAGACTGATATCAAATATGGTTGGAGGTTTGGTTTAGATTTAAATAAAATACACAAAGCGCACATCAGAGCATAGTAGCATCTGTCTCCCACATGTTAGGATGCTATGGAACTTTAATTGGCTTTAATGAGGAAAGGCCTGCGACAGTGCTTTTACCTCAGTCAGCACTTCAAACACATCTGTATCTGTGGAAGGAACACTACTATTGAGCTCTCGCATGACAATCTTAAACATAAACTGACATGACTGAATGATTTACAGTCTTTCCTGTGTAAACGATTTAGTCTAACAACACAGAAAGAAAATCCTCCTTTACAGTTTTGCAGATCACATTAACCTTTATGCTAATTTCTACATTTAATAATAGACTTTTCAGGAAGTAAATCAACCATATGACCAAAACTTGCAGATTTGTTTTAGCATTAGAAATGTGGTTTATAAAAAAAAGAGATTACTTTTCTCTAAGCCAATCCTCTAAACAATGTTTGCCTTGTTTGTATTTTTGAGTTTCTCCACATGTCTGTGTGTGCTTGTGGTTGTAATATTTGAGACAAGAATTTAAAGAGACTGAACGGTAATCCTATCTGTGTCTTTTAAAACCCCAAAACAAAAGCGCAAGCTGTTATTGTTCAGCGTATTACTGAAGTTAAGAAGGACAAAAAATATTAATTCCATTAAAATATAAAGCAGCAAGTTACAGTTTTTTTAAATAAAGACCCACTCTGATACCTCATACACTGTTTACTATTTCTCCATGCGGTGACAGCTAGTGCTGGATGTTAGCAAATTAATTAAATACCAAAGTTACAAAAGACTGAGTAAACAGACTTCTAATAAACACTCTTTATCACACAGCTTTGCACAAAAACAAAAACGTCCTCTACATAGGTCACCTTATAGGGAAAGCTAGAGTCTTTTAGCACAATATCATGTGTCCAGCAATCAAGCCTATGTACTATTTAAGACTTATTTTACAAGAGTCTCCTTTAAAAAAACAAAACAAATCAAAAACAGAAAAACTTTGTCAACAGTCTGTTTTTAAGCTTAATTAAAAATTAATTGTACATGGTGGAAAAGAAACAAACTGAGTTTGTCCACTGACTCTAACCCTAATTACTTCAAGATAACAATAATATTTAGTTCTGTTCAATTCAATTACATTTATATATCACCAAATCACAACAGTTGCCTCAAGGTGCTTTATATTGTAAGGTAAAGACCCTACAGTAATACAGAGAAAACTCCAACAATTAGACAAGCCCCTAAGGGCGAGCACTTGGCGACAGTGGGAAGGAAAAACTCCTTTTTAACAGGAAGAAACCTTTGTCAAAACCAGGTTCAGGGAGAGGCAGTCATCTGCCATGCCCAGCAATAAATGTGCCACTGTTTTTATTACAGTTACAGCAGTCACCTAGAAAGTACATGTTGTTAGTAAGTGGTCAATTGCCACTATATATAAACATGCCGCAGGTAATTTCAGCTACATTTATACTTTTAATTTAGCCAAACACATTTTGGCTAAATATATAGCTAAATATTTAAAATCTGCCATGACAAATCTAATGCAATATGAACATTTATTGTTTATGAATGTATACATAAAAATGTCACTTCATCAATATCTCAAAACTTGAAGATTTGATCAGTTTAGTTATTTGCCTCAGATTTTACTTCTGTCTCCAATATGCTGGCTTGTAGCCACAAATAAAAACCCAAGCTCTAGTGTTTATTGATGATAATTACTCAGCCTCCCACTCTCCAAAACACAGCATGTTTTGAAATCAATAGCAAAAGAAGTTCAACCAAAATGGGCTGACATGCTGGAATTACAGTATTTACTTTAACATAGGATAAGAGGTTAGGACAAAACACCTGAGGTTTAAATAAATTTACAAATTGCATTGCATTTCCGTTTTTGGCTCTTAAAAAAATAAATAACCAAGTTACCAAAGTGTTATTTTTGAATTTACAAGGTCACACATTTGATGTCAGGCTACGGTACCTGCATGACAACACATGAATCTGTATTTTTTTTATATACAGAGAGAGTGGCAAGACTTTTGATCCCAACAGTAAAAAATAAATAAAATGCCCTCACAGACTATAGAGCAAAGGGCACAGAGTCACTCTTAACTTCACTAAAGGCATCCATGCGTGTAAAACAGTCAGAAATAGAAGTGAGTGTGGTCAATCTACAGCCATTAAAACATATAGAGTTTCTCCTGACTTTACAGCCCTGATTTGGAAGAACTGTTTCTGAAAGAGAATCACAGTCTCTGAACAGCTCCTGCTCCTGCTGAGAGCATCCACAAAAAAGACAGTGACTAATCACAGGGGCTGAGCAAACTAAATACTGCCAGAATGTTGCAGTGTGTGCCAGTAAAACATATGTGATCTAAACCACAATACTGCTGTAACCATAATATTCTGTTTGTGGTCCTCTGAGACTTCAGGTGGCCTTTAAGAACAGTTTTGTTGCCTCAATCTGTCAATTAGTGTCTCAGTTTTAACAAAAATCAGCCTTAAAACATTCATTATGCATTATATATGCTTCACAGTGGGTGCTTAATGTAACCAGTACATTTTGCATTGCAATTGAGAAGCCTATTGGTTTGGTTTCCTCAGCAGTACATTCATCAGCCAGTTTTATCAGGATGAAACTGACAATTTTTATCTTAATGCAATTATCTGTGAATGGGTTTGTGGCAAGTAAAATCACTGTATTCCACTGTTTTTATCGACATATCTGGTTCACAAAAAAGTCCAAATAAGAATATCTAAAGGAAAACGAAATCTATGAATTGAGTTCATTTTAAATGTTGTATTTGCAAGTGCAGTAGTGGGGTCTGACTAATATCATACAGATATTCACAGAAAATACAGATAAATAGTAGATATAACAGAGTTTTATCTACTAGGCAGTGTCAGGTGTCTTTATCCTGTAGTTATTGGGAATCCAAATAAACATCAAAGGGGTTTTCATCAATTCAGACACATGTCTTACTTGCTGTTTATGTACTGATATATTATAATGTTTATTTAAGCTTGATAGGCGTGTAGTTTAAAGTCATATAAAATTTGGAAAGACATCCTCATCAAGCCTGTTGGCACATCATGAGTTTACATTAACAACCGCAGGCATCTCACACTGGCCTCATTAATTCCAGGCAAATACAGGTGATGTAAAACCAGATGAGCTGATGCACACGTGGTGACAGGCTAATGCAGGATGACAGTCTATTCCTAATAGAGTTCTAAGTACATCTTTATAGTCCCAAGACAGGCTTGACTCACTGAGCCTTCCACTAGGAGGGAAATCTAACTCCACAAGCAGCCAGTGAATGTGCTGTGGAAAAATAAACAGCCCAGAGAGCAAGCAGAGCCACAGTGAGAACAGCAATACTGTAAATACTTCCACTCAGTAGTTGGACCACAAGATCATGGGGCTATAATGACAGTTCAAGTTATGGAGTGACACTGCCCAGTGCTAATTACAACCACAGGAAACTAGCTGGAAAGAAGTACCAGGCTTACTTGCAACTAAATCTATGGATTTGGATGTTTTACTCAGACCTCTATTCAATAAACTAAATAGCATATAAAAAGCCACATATCAGCAACTGTAAAGAGTACAAAAAACTGAACAACTGAAGAAAAGCCCCTTCTGTAATGGCCAGAATCTTGGCCAGAGTCTTGGCATCAATGAAAATCGCCACTCTCTACCAGATTCCTCCAGAACTCAGCAGAGGTGAGTCAGATCCTACCTGTGACCGCAGCTTCCCCTGCACACGCATGTGGAGGCAGACGAGCAGCAGAAGAGCCAGTCCTGACAGCATTCTCTCATGTGGGCACAGAAATGTTCAAGCAGTCACTGAGGCGTCCACACGGGTCCAGTGGCTGCTCCCGTCAGCCTCTTCTATACCACTGTAGCTCTGAGAATGCCAAAAGAACCCTCACACTATTGAACTAATCTCTACGAGCTCCCCTTGTAAACTGAGCTGGGGGAGGTGGAGCTGGGGGAGGTAAGGGGGACCAGGTTTTTTTGTTTTTTTTTTAGAGGAGGGAGGGTGAGAGGTAGAAAATGAACTGGAGGGAGAGAGAAGAGAGAAGGAAAGGAGGCAGAGAATAAGAGTGTGGCAGCTACAACTCCAGTAAATTGGAAGTTAGGGAGGAAGTTTTGGAGATTTTTTTTCAGTTTGGCAAAAAGGAAGGGAAAGAAATTCTTGAGGGTCTAAAATGAATTTGTAAGCCAAAACACCAGGGATATGTGCTACTAATTGGCCGGTAGGCATGTGATCTTCAAAAGATGCCAACAAAAGTCAATTACATATTTAAGTAGAAGTTCACATTCATGTTTGTTGCTAATACTACAATGACACAATGCAGAAAAACACTCCATCTTCAAGTGGAAAAGGCCCTATGTAAAAAACACATTTTTGTTCCAAACAACAAAAACAATAAGATTCGTGTGTCCTATTGGAGCCACATTGCAGCGCTGGAAGGATAACTGCTGCAGCCAAGAAGACCTAACTCATCATATGGTTTTCCTATATTGCACCACCATTGTTTCCACAACATTAAATCCTAATTCACCAGGACATTTTGAGGTAAGGAAGACACTCTTCATCATAGTATGTGACAGTTGGTTTTCACATAATATGATATACACAGCACAAGCACATTGGGGCCGTTGTGGCTGGACCTATTGGAGCACAAAGAGACCCTTGCAAACACAGGCCAGAAATAAGCTTAACATAATTGAAAACTTTTCTATTTTGAAAAGGCACATGGAAACCATGGAAACATGCTGCTGCAAATGGCTTATAGGCTATAAGGTTATACCTCAACAAAGGTCAGACATTTAAACCTACAGAAGGATAATAACAGAAAAATTAAACTGATGAAAGCCTTAAATCTTGAGTCCAAAGTTCAGCAAGTTATTTCAAGACTCTTTATGTTTTCAGGTAAACCTAACATATTGTCATTTACGTTATATTGTGAAAGCGTGTGGGGACTGTAAGGTTTAAATATGTCGTAATTTCTGACAGTCAACCAGCGTCACTCACCAACTCTTTGTTTTCAAAGCCGGATTAAAGATTTTGACAGTATTTGTCAGCCTTGTGATGTATACCATGTGACTGCTTTGAAAACATGATATGTTTGCATGAAACGGAATCAGACATTTATTTAAACAATCGTATCGTTGTGTAACACGGCATCTTTTCTCAACAGGAAAAAAAACATTGAATTTAATTCACAGTAAGGTATCACACACATACTAACATTCAGAATTATATTATGACTGCTCCACATGACTTGTATTTTGCCTACTCACATCAAACTGCACGATAATTAAAACTACAGACCCTGCAATTTATGCCACTCTTAATTGAGTGTTCTGTGCTTCAGAAAAACCATGACACCTTATGCTGAGGTGTAAGGGGGTCATAAAATTCAGTCACAGCTGAACCAAGGCAGTTTTTGTCTCTTTTTGTTGTTTCTAAAAATGTTTCAAATTACTTTAAGTTGGGGGGTTTTTTTGGCCATGTATATAGTAAAACTCAGTCACGTGAACATTTTCAACAGCTATTAGGTGTGCACTTTCCTTTCTGTCACCCAGTGTCTTGTCCACATTTTGTGGTGTGTTCTTTTTAGGGGGGGCTTCAAAGCACTCCAATATGCAGCTGCAGCCAAAAGCTCCTTCTGTTTCTCCTCCACTGTACAGCAGTTTTGCTTCTTGTAAATTTCCACCAGGGGCAAGATGAGAAAGAGCATTGTAATATGTTCAGTTATACTCTACACTGATCACTTAAAAACTTGGACAAGTGACACACTTTCCTCAGAAGTGAGAGTACTTTTATAGCCTTTCAGTTCTTGATAGGAAAGAAATTTAACCAAATATATGTAACTTGTTTTAAAAGACTAGTACAATCACGGGAACTGGTAAAAAAAAAAAAAAAAAAAAAAAAAAAGTTTAAAAAAAAAAAAAAAAATATAACGTG
>VURO01050574.1:85140-99230 GCA_015108175.1 Pelvicachromis taeniatus | reverse complement strand
TTTTGAGAAGGATGCCGGCCAGCTACCACGAAAAATAAATCGATTAAATGATCAAATAGAGGTAAAAAATAAAAAAATCTGGGAATATATTTGGCAAAGCGCGTAATTCTCATCAGATGGCAGCACATCGTTGATTATTCAGGCTCTACACAAATGGATCAAACAATAGAAGTTTGCCTTGGAGGTTTTGGGCAGTTGGGCAGGGGCGTTTCTGGGACATTGTTTCATAAAGTGGCACCTTACTCAAAGACATTTGATCAGAAATAAATAGAAAAGTGAAGAGTTTATGAAACATTTATTTAATACAAAAACAAGCATTTAAAGTTTGAAATTAGACTATATAAGTTAAAGAGTCGTAATCCTACTTAAATAGTGTAAAGTCTGCTTAAACTACTTTCCTGGTTGATGGCTAAGCTGCTAATCTTAGTTAACAGAAGGTTGTCCATTTTCTTGTTACTTCTGGCGGTTTTATACAGAATGTATTTTGTTTAAATTTGGTTAAATTAAATAAATCTCGAATCATTTATATTACATCTGCCATTCCCAAACTTACTAGCACCGTGTATCACTTTTAATTTAAAAATCTTCTGTGGCCCACCCAAACATTTAAATCCATTTCTGTTCTTCTGGTGATTCACTGCAGGATTTCTTTTGGTACTTGGTAGCCACCATACAATTTCCCTCCATAATCTAATAATCAGTAGAAAAAACTAAATGCTAGATCAAAACCTGGCCAGATAAAGTTAGATTAACACATAAAGTCAGTCAATTTTTCTTTTTTTCTTTTATTGATTTTTAATCATTTTGATTATAAATATTTAATGATTGAATTTTTATGGTAATTGAAATGATCTTTGGCACAGCCTTTTGTGTCCTGCGTGTTTGTGCAAATGTATTCAATGAAAAGTATCATAGTTTGACAATAAGCAAAATATCAGTCTAGTAGGTTTTAAATGTGGTAAAAGTAAAAACGAAACTTCAGTTTACACTTAATTTGAACTAAAGTAGTTTAGCAATCCTCGTCTTTTTTCTTCAGCTACATTCAGGAATGAACCCTCAGAGCTCCAGCCTCTTTGGAACTCCATCCATGCATCCATTATGTAAACTGTTTAAGAGTCTCTTTAAAAAGGGTTTGTACGGAGCCCCTAGCAGAAAAACTGTGAAGCTGAAATGAATGCTGAAATATGACACTTGCATATGCTGTTAAAAAAAAGCTGGTGATAGAGATCTATCTATTTATCAGTGGTGTTAAACGTTTTACATCCAGTTTCTTCTTTTCTTACAAGCAAAAGCTAAATATAAAGGAACAAATGGTGGCTCAGTTTTGTAACTTAAAAGGTAACATCTTCTAGTTTCTAAAACTGTGCCATTTTAACATGTGTCTACAACAAAACCCAGGCCTCACCCTAGCACCAGCTAAAATGTTAATCTTGTAATTGATGAATTGTTCTGTTGGCAGCACCAAATTTCTCATGATCATTTCACTCCTTCTGTTACCAGAACACTAAAAACATTCTGTCTTACAGCACTGTAGTGATTGTAATGATGCGGACTGCTGGAAAGGTAGTTTTCTCACAGTATAACTGTTATTTTAACTCTAAGCTCTACAAACTTGCACATGTATTTCTGGCTCATTAATCTCAGAGGCCGTGTCCTTCATTATGCAGCCACCATGGAGACAGAAATGAACTGTAGCCATATGTTTTAGTTACACAAGCTGAGCCTGCCTTCTTGTTTATGTCCAGGTTGGAGCATCAGTATTCAGCAGCAGACTTGACCTTGACATATTCATGTATTGATAAAAGAGAGTGTGGAGGTGACTCGGCTTAATCTAAAATGGGCTATGACGACAGAATAAATCACTGAGGATACTGAAAGAGTGGTTTTGCGCAACCACAGACTGAAACAAAAGCGTGAGAGTAAATATTGAAGACTGTATCTTAACTTACCAGCCACTGCCTCTCTCTGCCATTCTCCTATTCTTACGTTAATGAGGTTTGGCTTTAGCAAATTAAAGGAATATCACCTTAGAGTATTTGACCATTGAAGGCTGATCTTTGGCACATTGATGTACATTTTATTTATAGTTTATGGTCATCTTTTCAATGCCGCAGGTACTCAAGCTCTTTATTGATCCACCCTGTTGGAATACATGCAGAATGTGCTTTGGCCCTGTCCTTCACTGAAAAAAGCAAATCGTTTTTTATAGATGTCATTTGGTGCTCTGAAATTTGTAGATATTGCTCAGCATTAATGGCACATTCACACATGATAGCTTTCAGTCCAGCGGATCCAGTGTCTTAAGATTTATTTTGATTGGTCGAACCACAGGACAGTTTTCCACTTTGGCTGAGCATATATTGGGTGAACTGGATCCTGTTTCTGTTTTTTATTTGCATTTAGAGGTTTAACTTTCATTTGTGTAGTCTGTTGGAAGGTTCAAAGCAAAAAGGGGTGAATTTAGATTTAGAGGCGAGGATTAAATGTTGTAGGTTGAAGAAGGAAGAATGTTGTGCAGAGTTCAGCTAAGAGGTTAGACAGAAAGTACAGCTTCAGTGGCGAGGGAACCTGCCAAGGAGGTGTTCGGTGTATCCTCTAAACAATTGAAAGAGAACTAGGAGATTTGATCATGGAATGAGGAAGTATAAGACAGTATTTGAAGAAAGAGGTTTGAAAAGAAAAAGTGGAATAGTCAATAAGATGAAGAAAGTAGATGGGAGTACAGGAAAAGGTTTATAGTGAGTGTATGAAAGGCAGGACACTAAGGAAGGAGCAAATGATTTGGCTAGGCAGAGAGTTTGAGCTGAAAAGACTGTGCAGCAGGTTCAGGTGGTTAAGGATAGAGATGGAAATGTACTAACCAATCCTGGAGAGTGAGAACATGCCAGAGAAGTAGATTTTCAAGAACAAAGGTGATGTGCAGAGCTGCAGTGATCATACAGGTGACGATCACTGCATGTGATCTTCAGTGTGGCTTTGTGCTGCGAACGAGCACTACAGATGCAGGGTTTTAAAGATCACTGAGTCTTTGTGGGTGTAGAGAAAGCATATGATAGGGTGCTGACAGAGGAACTGTGGTACTGAATGAGGAAGTCAGGACTGGCAGAGAAGTATGTTAAGGTGGTGCCTCGATTGAGTCAAAGTAGGCGTGGCCTCTGAACCCCTTCTTGTTTGATGTGATGATGGACATGCAGGAGTCTCCATGGACTATGATGTTTTCAGACGACATTGTGATCTGTAGTAAGTGGAGGGAGCAGGTGGAAGAGAGCCTGGAGAAGTGGAGGTATGCTCTGGAGAGAAGAGGAGTGAAAGCCAGTAGAAGCAAGACAGAACATATGTGTTTGAATGAGAAGGAGACAGGTGTTTCAGTGACACGGCAAGGAGTAAGGGTAGTGACAGGTTTAGATACCTGAGGTCAACCAGCTAAATCAGTGGACAGTGCACGAGAGAGGTGAAGAAGAGACCGCAGGCAGGGTGGCGTGAGTGGAGACGAGACCTGCTAGAACATATCGTTTGTTGGCGTTTTGATGTTGAGAAAAAATTTTTATCCATAGTAATACTTTTTTTCATTTTTTAGATAAGAATTTAGTAATTAACTGAGCTACAATGACAGAAATTCAGTCAGGTCCTTGTGAATATTTCAAACATACACACATACAGCAGCTGTTCAGATACTTGAGGTTTTATCACTTCCTCAGAGACACATCAACAGAAGTGCCCACTAATGGTCAAAGCGAGAAAGGCAGAATACTAAAGAACAGTCACGAGTCCCTTTGTGGTTTTTCTCAATTGCTTTTGCCCATTATCTCAAAACATTTTCAAAATTCCCGTTCAGAATTATCAGCGCTTATTTGATGATTCACTGAATACTTACTGTTTCAAATAGTTTCAAATTGCTATTTTTGAATATAACTGATGGTCATTGTGTATCAAATTGAATACTCTTCAGATGCTGACATCAGGAGCAGGTAGTTTTACTTCTTAGTCTATGAAGAAAAAAAACTATGTAGGTTATTACATAAAAATATATACATTTCCAGCAATGGCTATGCAGCACAGTACAATATATTTAATGTAGTAAAGTTTTTTAAAAAAAAGAGGCTCTTCTCGCTTTAAGCCACATGAAAGCAAAGCTTAGGTTTGCAAAGTTGCATCTGAACAAACCACAAGACTTCTGACAGAGACCAGAGTGTTTGGTCATCACCCACAGTGCCACACTGGAGAAACCCAAACACAGCATACCAGCAGAAAGACCTCATACCAGCTGCCAGGCACAGGGGTGGGGGGTGAGTCCACCATGAACTCCCCTGGATACCAAAGTATTTTAGAGTCAAATGTGAAGTCGTCTCTCTGATGGTTAAAGCATGGCTGAAACACTTAATACAAACCATCAGTCACGGTGGCGGGGTCCCTCTAAATCGTCCAAATCTCTTTACTGCTTGTGCTAGTGTTAATGTTTACTTATTTCTTCTAGGATCCTTTAAGAGAAGAAAGAGGAAATCCATAATTGTGACGGTGATGCTGCTCATTGTGTCTGTGCTCATCCTCATCTTCGGCCTGGCAGCGACTACCAGGACACAGAACATCACAGTGGGGGGCTACTACTCAGGAGTCATCGTGAGTACACATTCGCACCGGCGTGTACCATCGACAGACGCAGCCCAGCAGGCCTGTTCTCTATTAGACCACATGATAAGTGAAGTCGCTGTGTTTCCAGCACACTCTCCACTACTCACTAGTGCTGATAAACCTCATTACCGAAGGTCTCTGAGCCGTAAATTTTACCCACATTCATTATTTAGCATCACTGTCATTATGCACTGAATGAGGTAATATGTTTCAATCTCTAAATTTGTTTTCACAGTACTTGGCTTTTAGCATTCTCGCTTACATGGTTACCGTAAAGCAGATTAGTCAGATTGATAAATTAATAAAACATATTGGAATTTACATACAAAGAGAGCATCATAAGATAAAGAGAAATCACAACAATTGTACAATTATGATGAGTATTATTAATACCTGATATATCAGACTCCTGCTGAGCTTGCACTGTACAATCAAGATTCTGAAATCAAACCTAGATAAATGCCCTAACAGCTGTTTTCTCTCCTTTCAGCTGGGCTTTGGCTCTTTTCTGGGAATTATCGGCGCTCATTTGATAGAGAACAAGAGGCAGATGGTAAGAGGATTTATATTACCTCTGTGCACTGAGATCTCTTTCAGTGCTTCATGTCACCTCATCTCTACATCACTGATATTGAACTGAATATTAGTCCCAGTTACCCTACAGCAGACAAAGCAGTTTGATTATGTGACAGTGGGAGCTGCAGTCCCACTCATCCCGAGGAGCTTCATGTGTTGAGTATCGGACAAACTATCCTGGATTTCGGGTCGGGGTTACGCAGCCTGAAATAGAAATAGGGTGTAAGTGGAGGAAGACAGATGTCTGTGCAGGAATGTGGAGAAGGAAACTTCAGACGAGCGGAGCAGGTGGGAGGAGCCGGGCAGGCTCTGTCAGAGCTGGAGTTAAGAATGTGTTTGTGTCGTGACACTTTTTCCCATCATGCAACAGCATTCAGATGCCTGGAGTTCCAGTCAGCAGGCGTGTGTGTGTTGAATGAGCCTTGGCACATTACACCACACTCTTGTTTACCACCATAAAATCTCATTACACAGAACATGTGCTGACATTATTTATAGTGTGACGTTGTAACTGCGCTGGTATTAGTTGTCTACATTCGTGCACTGCTTTTATTCACTGTATTTTATCTATCATGGTGGGTGCATGAGCAGTTGCTTAGGGTCCAGTGTCTTGTCAAGGGTAATTGGTGAAATGCTACCTCTCAGTTTGTGGAAAGAGGTTACTGAGTTCAACTACAGTATGTTGCCAAAAGCATTTGCTTGTCTGCCTTCACACGCATGAACTTGAGTGGCGTCTCATTCTTAATCCATAGAGTTTAATATGATGTCACCCTTTGCAGTTATAACAGCTTCAACTCTTCTGGGAAGGCTTTCCACAAGGTTTAGGAGCATTTATGGCAATTTTTTTTCTCCATTTGTCCAAAAGTGCATTTGTGAGGTCAGACACTGATTAATTCATCCCAAAAGTGTGTTTGAGGTCAGGACTCTGTGCAGGCCAGACAAATTCTTGTAAACCAAATTTATTCCCTTTGCACAATGGTGCGCAGTCCTGTTGGAACAGGCAGGGACCATCCTCAAACTGTTCCCATACAGTTGGGTGCATGAAATTGTCCAAAATGTCTTGGTATGCTGAAGCATTAAGAGTCCTTTCACTGGAACTAAGGGGCTGAGCCCAGCTCCTGAAAAACAACCCCACGCCATAATCCCCCCTCCATCAAACTTACACTTGGCACAGTCAGACAAGCACCGTTCTCCTGGCAACCACCAAACCCAGACTCATCCATCGAGTTGCCAGGCAGAAAAGTGTGACTCGTCACTCCAGAACACACCTCCAGTGTTTTAGTGCTGTGTAGAGTCCAGTAGAGTCCACCACTGTATCTGACGCTTTGCATTGTGCTTGGTGATGTATGGCTTGGCTGCAGCTGCTTGGCCCATTCCATGAAGCTCTCTACTCACTGCTCTTGAGATAATCCGAAGGCCACGTGAAGTTTGGAGTTCTGTTGCAACTGACTCTGCAGAAAGTTGGCGACCTCTGCGCACTATGCCCCCCCCAGCATCTTCTGACCCCGCTCTGTGATTTCTTACTGTCTTGAAGCAACTGTAACCACATAATTTCCTCAGGGATTAACAAAGTATTCTGATTCTGATTTTACATGGCCCACTTTGTGCTGAGTTACTGTTATTTCAGTTGCTTCCAAATTGTTACAATACCTCTTAGAGTTAACTGTGGAATACTTAGCAGTGAGAAGATTTCAGCACTTGTTGCACAGGTAGCATCCTATCACTGTACCACACTGGAATTTACTGAGCTCCTGAGAGCAACCCATTCATTCACAAATGTTTGTATAGGCAGTCTGCATTCCTAGGTGCTGGATTTTTGTACACTTATGGCTATGGAAGTGATTGGAGCACCTGAATTCAATGTTTAGATGGGTGTGTGAATACTTTTGGCAATATACTGCATTTCATGAGCAATGAGAAGGTGGGGTGAGGCATCAGGAGTAATGAATTGTACTCTACCTTGCTAGAATCCTAGAATTATTTGACATATTTTATACGTCAAAGTGAAAGAAAGAAAGTAACTCATCCAGTGTTTTTTTTTTTTATCTTATCGAGCGTATTCTTTTGCCCATGTGGCAAGAGGCATGGTATATCAGCATACTTATATCAGTTGTCCAAGCTGCTATGAGAGGGGCTCTGGCCTTAGATTCTCACATTAGTATTAGAGAATTTGAAACGTTAAGCAGACTTATAAAGATGTTACTACTACACAACCCGAACCAAATTTTGTTTGCAGGGTTACCCTTTAAAAATTGAGTATAGTGTTTGTTCAGGGAGGCCACAAAGTCAAACTCAGCCGCAGTCTTGATATCGCCAGCCTACAACAGCTGGTGCCTCAGCTGATATCTTTTTGTGCATTCAATTGGCAAATCTCATGTAGAGCACACTATTTAAGCTGCTTTAACCTTTCCACAGTTGCTGTGCACTGCCAGCCACTTTGCAATGCGCCTCTACCTCAGCTCGCTCTTTTATTCTGTGCCTGATTTTAATCAGCACAGTATCTGTTTTCACCGATACCTGGTCTTGTCTGTGCCTTACGCTTTCCATGTATGCATGTTGGAAGGGCAGACAGGTCAAATATAAATAAGTGCAGATGGAAAAACAGTCTTCTTATGACCATGGAACTGACCTGCTAAAAAATTATAAAAATATCACAGAGTCTGTGGTGACATATCAAAATGGGTCAAATTTCCAGCGACACCTGCAGTATATAGAACAGCTACACTGCTTGACTGACACATTTCATCGGAGTTGTGAAGTGACGTCTGAGTAGAAAAAGTAATGCTCAGATTAGTAATACTCACAGTGAGAAATGGGTGAACAAACATGCAAAGCATTAAGTGTTCATTTAAAAAAAACTTCCAATCAGTAGTTGTGATATGATCTGTGAAGAAGCAGACTTTAGTAAGGGTATGGTCCTGATTCGTGTACGTATAGTTGTAGTATGAGACTGATATCCAATGCCATCAGATGATTCCAAAACAGAACGCAATGTCCACACGTGCAATAACAAACTACCTCAAAGTACAGCTCTTAAACAGCAATTTAAAGATATAGGTTTTTGTCAGGTCTAATAACCACCGCTGCGTTTCCTCAGCTGTAGCTTCGAGGCATCAAATAGCAAAAGAAACAAAAAAATTGCAAAAAGACAAATTTACAAACAAGAAACACGATAGCTTGAGCAACCTAACTACCCTCAGGCATTCACATTCCACTATGCAGGAAAATAAAACATAGAAAGAAGCACTCAAAGTTGTTATATTATGTATATATTCACTCTTTTTCCTTTGTTCTTTTAAAAATGTACTTTAAGAAGTTTGTAGTGCAGTAAAAGCAAGTGCAAAGCACAGGATTTTGTTATTTTTCCCCGTGGAAACATATTTTGATATTCTCGACATGATGTCTGTATTTCGATATTTTTTCAAATTCTTATGTATTTAAATAGTTGTAACCTGTGACTGTAGTGTACATAACAAAGTCATAATGAACTATCATCAATATACGCAAAATATATCCCATGAAAAAACGTTCCTGTCAGTCTTCAAACCAATTATCATTTTAAATCTCTCTATTTTCACTGCGACTCTTCAGCTGAATTTACTGACCCTAAAGGACAGGTCCAATGTGACCATTTATGCTGTACCTTTTAAATGTTGAAAATACACACCAGAATTATCGTTCCTAAGTTACTGAGGCTTTTTGTCAGTTTTCAATCAATCAATCATTAAATTGTCCTTGAAGAATTTGGTGGCTGTAAGCCAAATTTGAATGGATTGCTAACATGACTCCAGTCTACACCTCTACAGTATTTTTTTCATGAGAATTCATTCAAAACTTTTCAAGCTATCAGGCTTACAGACAAACGCCACACGCACACAAACGCTACCAAAAACATCAACTCTTTGGCAGAGGTAAAGATCATAGAAAATCTTTTGTTTAGAAAAAGGAGGGTGTTGTGGTTATAAGGCAAAAGTTCAGCTGCTTGGTGCTGTTTTGACTTACTATGTTATAAAAAATGTGATAGCTAAAGCTGGCAATCATCCTATTTCTTGCTCTCTGGGATATACAACGAGACTGTCTAATAGCAGTTTGTGATAACAGCTGATCTACTGATCCATGTTTCTGGAGACATACATTGCCCATCCTTCTTACCGTGTTCTTGAACACAATTTTTTGTCCGTCCTGCTTCCGGCTGCCGGCTGAGTTGGTGTTTGTACAGTGACGTGTCTCCAATGAGCCATACCGAGTCCCACTTACGTTTTGCATATTTATTTTAAAATTAAAACCATAAAGTTTGCTTTCAATAAAAACAAATAACGCATGAATGAACTTATATCGTTCGCGATTAGGACTGAAAGGTGGCATGAAGTTACGTGCTAAAATGACAGTCAACAGAAAAGTTTGCAAAAAACTCAACCTCCCTGTTGAGTCTGCCAGCAGAATCTGAACACCTGTGCCACCATAACAAATAAACAAAGCACAAACATTCACTTTGGCTCTTACACGTCTTTTTTTGCCTGTCATGTTGACACGACCCGTCTGAAGAGTGTGGACAAAAATGTAACATTTCATATTCATTAACAAATCGATTGCTTTTTCCTGTGTACCGGTATTTCACATTGTGCTATGAGACACGGCTGTTTATGTACTCTACATAATGGTCGATTAAACAAAGTGATAGATAATGAGGTCACATAAGTGGTGCCTGTGAGCTAAACACTCAGGCTTCAGTTTCCTCTGGACATTTACTTCAATCCATTTTTTTCTACTATTGGATTTTTATGATATAAAAGAAAGAAGGGATCCACTTGATGTGGTGATCTCAGGGATACAGCTCTGGGTGTGAGCACAGAAGGTCTACCCACCTTCTGTGTGTGAGGGGCAGCTAGTCAGAGAATAGGTAGCATAAAAAAGAGAGGTGGAGGGGACTTCAGATTTCTGCACAAGGTACACAAGGGATTAGTTTGAACTTTGATTCATGAAAAGCTACTTTAGTAATGTCCAAGAACAACCACGTCCACTTTTGAAAGGTCAAAGGAGCTTCAACCTTTTAATCTGGATTCAGATCTGATTGTAGAAACTGTACCTCAAGCTGCTCAGTGTGTGGTGTCACTTCACACTCCCTCCCTCCTCTGTGGTGGGGCGGCTCCAGAGGAGTGGGGTGATGTGTAACCGAATACTGGCTGTGTTTCACTGAAGAGTGAAAAGAGAAGAGTTCTGTTGATGGGTTTGGGTAAAGGGTTGCACTGCAAGTGCTAGATGTTTCCACTAACACTACAAACTGTACACTCTGAACTGTACTTCTGCACACTGATATACATGAGTTTACTGCAACTGTAATATTGGTGTATTTTGGCTAGTTTAAGGCTACTGATGGGAAAAAAATGAGAATGATGCATGCTTATATTAAGATTTACCCTTCTATAGAAACCCAAACATGAAGCTGGTGCCTCTCCATCTTCTTCCACAGTTAGTCGCATCGATTGTCTTCATCAGCTTTGGAGTGGTGGCTGCCTTCTGCTGTGCCATCGTCGATGGAGTATTTGCAGCGAGGCACATTGTAAGTATCACAAAAGCTTATTTAACTTATCCTGTAAATTTAGATCACCCTAATTCTGCGACTAATAACGGGCTTCTTAATGGGCGCCAGGCTACATTATACGTACAGTAAAACGTAGCCCCCTTCTCCTCGACTTCCTGCTCACATCTTTCAGGCTGGGGTAGCTGCCGCACCCTTCTTGTGAGACAGAAGGGTGTCTCACAAGATGATTTATTTTGTGGAAGAAGACAATTATTCTCCATGATGCAAAGCATAGAAAACAACAAGTAACCACTAATGCATTCTTAAAACAATTATGCTGAAATAAGTTCGGGCAGTGTGAAAAGGGAGATTCCCATTAGCAGGTTTTCATTCGCCACTAATGGCGTCAGTGAAATGGAACATTTTCCTTTCAAACAGCGTTTGCTACACTAAACTCTGAAGAGGCGCACTGTTGAATCAAGTGAATTCAGGCGCATTAATTGAGGAGCATGCATGTTAAATTGATCTATTTTTGTTATATTTGGTAGAAGTTTTAAGTATGCTACACAGTGTCATCAAGTACGTCTCCTTGGCTGGATGGCTGTTTTTTGGTGCTCATCACTCACCCTGCATGCCAGACGTGGCTCCTTGTGTTAAATGTGAATTTAGGTAGTTTGGTGTTGCAACATTATCTATTATAGCAGTATATTGGTATCAGGAGGAAAACAATACGAAATTATTAGGAAAACATGGATCGTTTGCTATTATAAACATCTCAACATTATGTTAATGTAGAATGATAATATGTTAATGCTATATTAATTTGTTATTGCAGCATAATAGTTGATATTATAACACTATGCCCTTATATTATTTTAAGTTGCAGACTAGGCAGGTTTGTGTGCGAAAACAGGATGCAGGCCAGTGCTGACCTGTAGCATATTTTTGCAGAAGCGCATAGGAGCAGGGTGAGCTTTAAAACATGCATTTATTTTTAACTCCGGAGAAAACCAATTTGAAGTAGGTGTCTACAGCAAAGGAAAATGAACAAGATGTGCAGGAAGAGAAAGAGGGAAAATAACATGTTTTATCGGAATCAGATTTAAGGGGTATGAGCAGGGGTCAACCTGCAGAACTTTTAGGATGTAGTGTGCTATTGCTTTGTGGGATAGATTATGGGGAGGGGTAAAGTGATAAGTGAGTAAAAATGTAACAATCTGAGGGACTGCCTCTCAAGATCTGCATGTTGCTTTTGCGCAGTACACATCTCCTTTCCGGGAAGAAATGGAATAAAAGCTTTGTGTGTGAAAATACTGTGTTGTGAGTGATTTTATCCAGCCCAGCAATAAAGGATCTTTACTTGCAACTTCGTCCCGTTTTCTAAAAAGAAATTCAAGTAAAAGCGCCTGGATCAGACTGCTAGTAGTGTTGCAGTGGTCCACAAGGAGCCTCATATAAAATGTTTGCTGGTATGTGAGTCATTTCATAGATTTGTAGGATTTATTATTTTTATTATTAAACTGCAATAAAGTGTAGGGACATAATTGTTAGTAATTAAATATAAATGGCAAATTGACAGGAAGTAGTGAGGATTTACAGATGTAATCTCAGCATAATCTTAGTCTATATTTAGTATTAAGTGTGTTTCCTCTGAAACTTTGGTCATTCATTCAGGGTTGTTTTGTTTTTTTTGTTTTTTTATTTAAAAATAACTTGAACTGGGGGAGATTATGTAAATAAACCATAAAACTCAATATGGCCTGATCACATTAAAAGTTTGACAGGACATTGGCGTCCTTGTCAAACTTTCAAAGTAGATTTATTTGTGACCCCAGTATTTTCTCTTTCCCAGTAAACAATGAAGTCAGCCCAAAAATACTTTTCCCAGGGCCATTGAATAAACTAACCCCAAGTGGTATTACTTTTGGGCGTCTGGTCAACGATAATTCAACCTGACCATTTTACAACTTTTTTAAAAACCCGTTTAAGGGTAACATCATGTTACAAAATGATCCACATGTTTGATTTAGCAATGATTTTAGACCAGATGTCCATCTCGACAAAGCCTTCCATGTGGGAAGGACATGCAAAGGGTTTGTGTTACAGAGGAGGATGCTAGTGATAGGATGAGATGAAGGCAAGATGATACTATCAGGTCGGACCCCCTATCCATAAAAAAAAAAGACAAAACAAAGGAAGAAGTGTAAGCTTTGGCGACCAAAGAGAAACATGGAAATTGGAAGAAGCAACATGTAGTAGAATGTGAAATAGAATTGAAAAAAAGAAAAACTGAGGGTTTAAATCCTCACATAAGGTCTTTAGGGAGAGAGGACACAGCTGGGGATAACAAGACTCGGGTGAACAAAATCTAACTAAAGAGACAAGGGGGGGGGGGGGGAATTAACATAAAGCACACAAGATAAGGGACTGGCAAAATACGACAGGAAGTAACAAAACATGAGAACACCTACACTGAGGGAGACTTAGCAGGACCCAGGAAAATCAGGAGAGGCTCAGAAAAACTATGAGACAAGACCAAAATACCTAAAGCAAAATACTTATAGAAAATAAACATGAACTGATTCTCAAGGACTAAATTAAAACCAATAACCTAGAACTCCAACTGCAGAAGAATAAACTCAAAGCACTGGGTCAGGGACCCAGGAACCATGACAGATCTACTGTGGCGATCACTAAAGGAAGCAGCTGGAAGGAGACAAATTTTACAAAATGAAGCTTTTAAGATGTAAGACAGGGAATTATCTGTTTATGTGCATGTGATCCTGTGAGCTCAGCCTTAAGACTCCTCTAGACGCTCAGTTTCTGGCAGTTTTTTCTACCCTTTGTGCTGTATGATGTAAAAGAGTTGGGATATCCTTAACGCCACTGCAAATAATGTTGCCCCGCCCACCTGCTGTTCAAATCATTTGCTTACAAGGGGCAGACAATCAGAATAAAGTCTGTTTAACTAGATGGGCAAGGCTTGTTTCACACAGTATATGAATTGAGGCCCCTTAGATAAATTAGGTTTTGTTGTTTTGTTTCAACTTACCAACATAGAGCTGGAAATGTGCATAGCAGATCTACTCTAAAATGATATTTTTTATTTTTATTTTATTTTAGTTAGTGAACAAAATAAGACTATCCATCAGTTCTTTCTTTTACTCCGTTTCTTCTGCAGGACCTCAGGCCTCTGTACGCGGGCCGCTGTGCTTATCACACCAGTGACACTGCGTCTGAGCATGATGTAAGAAAAACATTTAACTCAGTGTTTAATGGCTCATTGAAATTTATCTGTCAGTGTGATCATTACTTGTATAAGCTTGAATGTTTTTGGGGTGGGGGGGGGGGGGGGGGACGGTAG
>VURO01050574.1:58878-85120 GCA_015108175.1 Pelvicachromis taeniatus | reverse complement strand
TGTGTGGTTTGTGTGTGGGTTGGTGGGGGTGGGGGGTGTGGGGGGGGGGGGGGGGGGGGGGGGTGGCACTGTGAATAATCCATGCAGGCTCAAAGAGAAGAGACATAAGCTAATTTTTTGCACTTCAGGTGCCATGTCATACAGCAGGCACATCCTGTAACCTGCGAGTGAAGAGCAACACCTGCTACTGCTGCGACCTCTACAACTGCGGGAAGTGAGTATGCCGATTGGGTCGAGCGCCCAACAGACCTCAGAACCTGTGCCTTCTCGCTATGCAGTGTTTATATTTTGATGTGCGCTCCTGTGTCATTTTAATTTGCACTGCAGCGGTGATTGTATCAGACCAGGATGTTTCTTTTCTTTTTGTAACCTTTGTTTCAGAGAACATCCTCTTATGGGACCTCAGAATAAAGATGTTTTGAAAAAGTTTAAGAAATCATCCATGATTTGGAAGTAGGTCCCTTTTTTCTAGGCTATTAATGCCCAGTATTGATCAACTCATTGTCTTATTTTGTTTTTTTTTTTAATAAAACATCATAAAAATGTGTTGTAGGTTGTCATTTCCTCTGCATGTTTGTCTGTCACCAAACATCAGTACGTGTCCCTTCCCAGCTTTCCAGCAGCAACCTCTGAATGTTTACAACCATAAATCAAACCCAGTTTTGTTTTTCTGTGTCTTGTTGATGTAGGTGCATATTTAAAAGCTACTAAACACTGTCAGGGATTTTTCTGGCTTGACTATAGGCTTTCACCCTCTCTGTCTCACCCCACTGGCCTAGCCGTGTCGAGTTGATGGGAGGCTACCATGAATACACAGATGTGAAAAGCTGCCAGGACGTCATACACCTCTACCACCTCTTATGGTCGGCTACGATCCTCAACATCGTGGCCCTCTTCCTGGGCATCATTACTGCTGCAGTGCTGGGAGGCTTCAAAGACATGGTGCGTCCAATGAACGAGCATGTCAGATTTATCAGCAGTGGCAGCTTCTCTGTAATCATAGCTCTCTAACTGTTACAGCAATGCACTCTGTTTCTTCATCAGACACCTGCTCCTGCCTCAGAGAGCACCTCTGAACCAGAGGCCAGCACAGCTCCAGTCCCCTCGGAGATTCCTCCGCCCACCACGTCTCTCAACCCGTATTACAACACTGCCCCCTGCCTGCCGCCATACTCGGCCTACGACCTGCAGGTATGCAGCTGCTTTAAAGGTGCAGTTGATAAGCGAGATCTATGAGAGACAAAGTATCCACCAAATTAAAATAAGATTTTATGGATGTCATATTGTATTGCGTTAAGAGTTTGATAACTCCTCTGGGAGCAAATGTCTTGCTGATGCAAGCAATCAGAAGATGAATAGCCAGGCTACAGTAACTCAGTTAACCTCAGTTACAACAAACGTATGCATCTCTGAACATACAAGGCATTGGGCTAGCAGCAGAAGACCGCACGGGCTGATCTACAATACCTGAGTAATGGTGTGGAGGATATTTCTCTGGCACACTTTTGGACCATTGTTTAAACTCCAGAACCTACCTGAGTATTGTTGCTGACTGTGTCAATCCCTTTATAGATTCTTATAGTTCTCGTGGTGCATCAGCGCTTTTACTGATGTGCTTCTAATTATTTCTGGACAACAGTCAAGCTCTTTATCAGGAATTTTTTTTGTTAGTAGGATCTAATGAAGATTGTTTCTAGGGTTACCAATTGGATCCAAATAAAACATCTCTTGCTCCTAAAGCAGTTGATGCCAGCATACAATAGCTCGAAGCAACCAAAATTCTATATTGTAATAAATGTTTTCCTTTATTCGCAGGGCTCCTATGTGTTCCCTGACTCTTCAGGCCTGTCAGACGATTCCCAGTCTGGAGCCAGCCACCTCTGGCCTACAATGATCCCTCCACGATACTCCCCTCCTCACAACCTTCCAGATGAGAAGCCCCCACCATACAGCCCGTAAGACAGCTGCGAGAAAACACCTGAAACATCATCGTGTTTGCACAGTTCCTCTGGACTTTTCTTCATAATCCTTCAGAAGAGTGTTGAAGAAAAAGAGGCGAGGAAGGGGAGGAGAGCACACTAACTTTGAGTTCAGTCCAAGACGAGGGACAAAGCATTTGTCTCCCCAGGCACCGCTCACACTCTTCTGGCCTGCACTGTGTGTGTGTGTGTGTGTGTGTTTGTGCACATGCACATTGAGAGAGACAACCTGGTCAAAGCCAGGACTGTTTACACAACTTTCTGCCTTATGCAATGTAAACAGACTTCCAGTGTTAGGTGTATTCTGTAAAAGGACAAAACAACAAAGCTCATGCTTTACGTTCACCTCTCTTTTGCAGAAACCGTAAATGCTTCCTTCCTCGAGATGAAGATCCAGTCCTCACTGGAGGATGAATACAGCTACATGTGCAAGGTCGATGTCGAGCTAGGTGAATGCTTTGGCATATTTCTTAAAATCTGAATCAGCTAGATAATTCCAAACTTGTAGGCCCAGGCGTTCGTTTCTGTAGCAGTTAATAGTGTCACTGTGCATTATTACAGGCAGAGTTAGCAATACTGGAGGTATTACATGCTCATGATATATGTGCAGCAGTATAATATGCAGTTAGGCCTAACATATACAAACAGAACAAGATTCCTATTTATCAAATTTTCATGTTATGTTTAAGAATATCCTGATCAGTGTGCGGCGAACTTTGCAAAGAAGCATTAATGGAGAAATAAGCTATTGTACCTACAGTAGTTGTTGAGGATATACACAGTTACCAGTTACACTCCAAACCTTATTTACTGTGTTTCCACTAAAAGCAGCAAAGCAGGTAAGCATCATATATGTGTCTCTCTCTTTTTTAAGTAGCAGTAGTACCACGTTTGTGTCAGAAGGGTCATTCCATATAAAATCAAGTCAAACCTGATCCACTGAGTCTGCTGAAGCAAAAAAGGTCCAGCATGATCATTTCAGTAGATTAGACAGAATCTAAAATGATCAGATACCAACCGAAGGCTCCAAATTCAAGTGTTATATAACACCAGGTATCAATTTTCAGACATAAGGAATCACAGCTAGAGGCAGAGGCTGGTAACTAAATGGAGGGAAAAATGTCACCTTTCAAAAGCTATTACTTTTTCTGACCTTGTTCTGAAATCCTACAAGGTGATATGACCATTTCAAAGTTACCCACAATGCACTTTTTGAAGTTTTCTCCAATTAATTCTCAGAAAACATCCAGAATACCAACAACACTTGTTTCTGTTCCTGTGCGTCACAGACATTAGATTGGTGCAATTTTGACTGAAACTATCACATGATACTGATTACGTATATAGAGAGAAATAGAAGGAAATTTTAAATCTAGATTTAGATCCTGTAATGAAATTTCACCTTCAGGACTTAGGAAGTGACATAATAAGACCTAAGAATACAAATGTTTATTAAACATTTAATAATAATACCATTATTAAAGCCTGTGGTGGATGGCATTCAGTTTGCAAGTTCAAGTCTACCTAAATTAATTTACGTAAAACCAAGCACTCAGCAGTTAATGGTTATTGATAGAAAAGTGTGGAATACAGGAACCAATTAATATACAGATTTAAACATTTATAGATTACTATAATATGTGCACACACAAATAAAAGAACTGAATTGGCAGATTCATAAAATCTAATTTAATCTTCTAGGACAAACTGCTTGCAGATACAATAACCCACATAACAGAATCCCCAGTAAGCACACTACACATGTGTTGACATTCTCATTCACATTTTTGTTGAGTTTTTAGTTGCTTGGCACCCATTAATCCAATTTTTCAATTCACTTAAAAAAGCGCCAGTTTTTCGACCTTCCCTCGTGTACGTTAATCTGAACATTTTATAGTACAAAGGAAACATTTTCCCTGAAGTTCTTGTGCACATTAAACAATCTGCTTCTTAAGGGGTTCAGGTTGGAGCCTCTCACTGATTTTCTTTTTCTATGGAATGACCCGGAAGTTTGTAAGTCTCAGTGTGAACAGTCAGTGCTGGATTCACTGATATGAAACCTCGTCATGGTCCATGAAAGCAGTCACTGTCAGCTTTGATCACAGCTTTTCCAAATTTAAACGGCACATTCTCAGGAGCTGACGAAGGCGCAGCTCCGTCTTAGTCACGTCATTAAAACTTGTTTTATGTAACTCACATAGCGCCGTTTCTTTTTTTTATTGAATCAGTGTTGCTTACTTCTCTAGTGGGTCACAGAAGCAGAGGAGGAACTTCTGCCACAACTTCACCTATTTTGAAGTGCATGTACTAAGATGTAAAATTTGAAAGGGGTCAAACAACACCTGTAGTACCTCTACTACATATGTTGATTATATATATATATATTTATTTATTTTTTGTTGCTTCATACTTCTGTAATTTTATATTTTCTGACACGATAAAAGAAACCAGCAGTTGTTTTATACACCATACTGGAGGCTTGACATCTTTTGCACTGTGGTGCTATGTATTTGTGGTTTGCAGGGGATAAAATAGACACCCTGTAATTTTTCATTTTTAGGCCACTGTGAGTTTCAGTTGTTGTCAACAACTGTTGAGTGGTTTGCTATTAATTTGGTACACACGTCCCCGTAGTGATAAATTGTATTTTAGATCCTAAAGAGGATGTTGCGCTTGGTTCCACCTATATGGATTATTCTTAGACGCAATTAGAGCAGCTGTGCATGGTTAACACTAAAAAAAGATTTGTCTTGCAGTGTGTGTGAAAAATTGAAAAACTAAGCACACTCTTAATGCTTCCATAGGAATTAAGAGGGTAAGTAGCAAATAATCACCTCTATAAAAGGTGAAGTTCTGGCACTTTGCAGGTCTGGAGCATTCAAGTGAGTGTTAACATAATGCCACAATCTTCCGAGGAGTGGACGTCCCAGCAATTTACCCCATGGTCAGAGCGTGCGATGTTCAGAGAAAGTGCAAAAAAACCCCCAAAAAAACCCCAAAGAGCTACATCTCAGACTCTACAGGCGTCATTTAACATGCTAAATGTTGAAAGTCAAGGATCTTATAACAGCTGTCAGGCCCGGTGGTGGAGGAGTGATGTTTTGAGCACATCTTACAGCCATAGGACCTGGGCACCTTGCATTCATTGAATCAACCATGAATTTTCTCTGTACAGCATGGTATTCTACAGTCAAATGTGAGGAAATCTGTCCGACAGCCAGAGCTTAGCCCAAATTGTGGCATGCAGCAGAACAAAGATCCCAAGCACAGCAGCAAATCTGAATGGCTAAAAAAGAATCGAGTTGTTGCAATGCCCAGTCAAAGTCCAGACCTCAATGCTGCTGTGGGACCTTAAGAGAGTTGTGAATGTGTGCAAACCTCCATGAACTAAAGACACGCTAAAGAAGAATTGGGCAAAATTCCTCCACGATGTGAGACACTGATAAAGTCATACAGAAAGCGAAAACAAGTCATTGCTGTTAAAGATAGTTTTACAGGCTAATGAAACATGGAGTGTACTTTCTCAAGTAAAACATCATAAACAAAGACTGTGGTAAATTTAAATGTTCCCTACTGGTTTTGTTGGAATAAAGATGTAAAATCACACCCTAGAAAACATTTTTACAGGAGGTGAGAAAATTGTTTCTTTATAACAAGATTTAAAGCAAGAGTCTTTACACAGCTGTGCTCCTAACCTTTCAGTACAAAAACAAAACAAGTAAATACATCAGGAAAAAAAAATTCCTTTTTGATCAAAACTGCAGGATTTGTCCATAAAACACTGTCGATACATGCTACATACTAGAAAAGTGCATTAGCACAAACAAGAAATAAACAGGAGCTGTTGTTTCTATACTGGCAGTGTGACCAATTTAAACTAAAACAAATGTTTACCTGCTGTCAAAGAGCCCAAAATTAAGTGTAGCACAGCACAAAAACACACCATACATCACACACTGATGTTAATCTGTTTATTAAAAAGAAAACCTGGATGACATGACAAAATACAGTTTCCCCTGTTAGCACTACTTGTACTAACCAATCACTACCCTCTGACACGGTGAAAAACAGAGCAGAAAAGTTATAACAAAGAGTTTTCTGCCTCAATGCTAAGTCCTACAGCTATGGACTGCAATAAAGCTCAGTTTATTTCCATCCTATCGTCACATGTGTAGGAGAAATCTAGCCTTCTACATGTAGCTGGGCAGATTTTGCAATTTCAAACGAAAGGAAGTGACAAGGTAACCAGCAGAAAAAAAATAAAATAAAAATAAACAATGTATTTATATACTCGCATATCTTATACTGGGCCTTAGCCTGAAACAAGCTGATTAAGCTTCTCCCATTTTAAGAATGGGAAGAGGCCCACTGGTGGGACACAGACCCAATGGACGTGGAGCGTGAACGCTAAATGAGACTCTTAGATGTTAAACTGACTGGTTTACCGAAGTGAGGAATGCTAGAAAAAGATTACATACCGACCCTGTTTTATATGAGCACCCCCTGCTGTAACCGTATATTTTCGAAAATCTTAATAGGTCCCCTTTAATAGACAGAAAGTTTCTTTTCCAGCGTGCTACAAAAAATGTAATAACTTCATACCCAGGATGACAACATACAAATATAATTAAGCTCATAATCAACATTCTCTGGTATAGAATTAAGATTTAAAACAGAGATGGGAATGATCGGTCCTGAAAATCCATCATTACAGGTGTAATGTACCCCAAACTGGCTGCACATACACACAATAAGGCTTCATACCTTCACTTAAATAGGTAACCCCGTTTCCATTTCATTAAACAGGCCTCCGTTTAATGTCATTTCATGATTAAGGGAATGCGGCCTGTTAAAAAAAGGAAAAAGCAAAAACAGCCGTTTCATGTGTGCTTCAGCTCCTTTAGCTGAAATATTCTGGGCAATACAGATACAGAGCATCAGCATGTGTTCAAGCCAAAAATAGCAATGAATTCATACTGTGATTTTTTTTTTTTTTTTTTTTGCCTTTTCATTCACAGAAACTCTTCATTTCTATCATGTTTGAACCACTTGTTTCTGTGCTAACTTAATATAAAAGATCATGGCTATTTAAAAAAGCAGAGTAACATGAGAGCAAAGGTACTGTCCCATTACATTGCTCAACAGAGCCACCAGCAAACTAGTGCCTGTGTTATCACTACAGTATTAGTCCACTAATTTCATCAACCTGACAGACTAATGCAACTGCACCTTACAGCTGAAACTATTGAGAACTCCGCAAAAATATTGTTGATTTGGAACCGAGGAGAAAGAGGGGAAGGGACACCTAAAAGGCACATATAATAGAAGGAGTGGTGCCAGCTGTGCTTAGTAGTACTCTGCTGCACCCTGTGGAGGTGTGTTCATAGTTGACTCCGGTTGTGCGCGACTGTTAGGTGGCATGTGAGCGTCGGGCTCAACAAAAATGTCGTCCCAGTTCAACATCCTGCTTTGGGTGGATGAGTGCATCTCTTCGCCGACAGAGGTTATGTGATGCACGCTGCCGTCCTCCGATATTACTGGGACCCCTGGCCCATCTGTAGTCCACGAGTATGACTTCATCTGCACTGTTTTACACGGAAGCAGGCGGTACAAGTTGTTGCCGCCGTCGTCTTTCTCCTTTCTCCCGCAGGGATCCTGATTGTGAACTTGCTTGCAATGAGCGGAGAGTAACTGGTAGTTTATAAACATTTCATTGCACAACAAGCACTGGTACCTCCTCTCTCCTGTGTGGTGGATTTCATGTTTAGTTCTGTACTCGGCCAGGGCAAACACCTTGTTGCAATAACGACACGGGTACTTCTTTTCCCACGAGTGGGTGTTGAAGTGACGGCGCAGACTCGGCAAACACACGTAGGGCCGCTTACAGACAATGCACACGTAGAAAGTTTTTCCATCCATGATGAGCTCGTAATGGTCCTCGAGCTCCGTTTTGGTCTTCTTCTTGTTTGGTCCTGACATGGGTGCTTTTTCAAAGGGTTTCAACGGTGTCGCCATAAAAGCTCTCTTCCCTTTATTGGCTTTGGAGCCTCCTTCGCCTGGATCTTCTTTCACTGGGACAATGTCATACGTATTTTCTCCAATATTGGCATACACCTTGCAGCCTGACGAAATAGAGTCGATTTCTGTGGCTGTGCTGAGTGTCACTGTCTTTTTACCCGTTATAGCAGATTTGGGAAGGTTTGTTTGAAGTGCCGAACTTTCCGATAAATCAGAAAGCCGTATTTTGGAGTCTCCCTGCTGAGATGAAGTAGATACTTGCTTCTTGTGGACTCCCATTATGTCGCTGTTTTCAGGGGGCTGAGAGGCACTCGATGGCTCTGGGGTCAAACTGCTTGTTCTGGCTGGTGTTGTGGGAGCACTTCCTGAGTAAACTCTGGCAGGGGAAGACGAGTTGTTGGAGCTGCTGTCCGGGCTCTGTAGAGGACTGCTGTCTATTAAACTCGGTTTAGGACAGCTGATGCTGGGAGGATTTGAAGCATATTGTTTTGATGGGGTGGTAGCTTTGTCTTTGCATTCTGAAACAGCATGATTTGATTCTATATTTTTGTTTGACGGGACATTTTCATAATCTGTTTTTTCCAAATCAATAACCTCACCACAGGCGGACGCTTTGTTTTGACTATCTGTTTGCGAGACAAACAGAACGTCGCTGTCCGAGTCCTCCTCGTTATCTGCAGGCTTGTTTACCTGATTGAACTCCTCCGCAGATATTGAGAAGGACTCTGTGATGATCGGCATCATCTCTGTAGATGAGTCACTTTTGCTTTCCGTCTCCTTAGACAAACCGGGAAGCCCCTTAACTTGTGATAACGGTGAACCCAAGTTTGCAATGAACTTCACTCCCAGTATCTGCCCAGCATTGATGAGCTCTTCGAGCATGTCAGAGCGAACTCTGACAATCTTAGAGCTGTAAATATAGTTGAGAATCTGCTCAAAGATCTCAGGCCTGATGAAGTTTAGTTCGATCACTTGCCCAGCCACAGTAAACAGCTGGTGGAAATACGTACTCGAGGCAGACAGGATAGTTTTGTGAGCTCTGAACTTCCTGTCCTGAATAATGATGGTGATATCGCAAAATAATCCGTGGCTCCGCTGGTCATTCATGTTCTTCAGCACAGCTGCTGAGTACTGTGTGTCGGTCGCAGATATCAGCTTCAGACTCGGCATGTCTACAGAGAAAAAGCAAATCATGATCAAACCTGTGAGTGCACAACAACGTGAAGCAAGTAACATTTATTCATGCGTGGTTCACAAAGTCAACAGTCACAAAGTGATAAATAAAAGGAAATGCACAGAAAAAGTTATTTTTCTTTTCTTATTGGTTGCATTTTCAAATTTCCTAAATTTTGGGATAAATAAAGTTGATGTTATCACATTATTATATCTTATATCACGTCTTAATTATAACGTGCCACCACGCAGAGCAATGTGAGTTACAGTTATGTCAACACATAGTCAAAGAGCTGGCTCAAACTCAGTTTTGCCATTTCCTGCATTTCCAGTTCTAACAGGAACACCACAACAACCCAGAAAATCTACATAAGGTGGTTCAACCTGAATCATAGCTCATGTTTTTGTATAGCTAGAGACATGGTGGTCTAGGAGCTACAGGGTCCTTTTTTTTTTGGATAGAAACTGTTCACTCACTGGTCAGTCTGTTAACTCAGCATCTTGGGTGTATATAACATTGAGTGGCTTTATAGAAAAAATAGCTTGATAAACTGAATAATGGAAAAGGGAAAGCATTAAAGTGGTTCAGTATAACAGTGTACAATGTGCTGCAAAAGAGTACGGTTGAAAAACTAATTTTTAAGCTAACACTTTACACTGAATGTCTTCCAAATATTACAAACTAAATCTTTTTGCTGCTTCCATTTGGGGTGACCATGACCCAATCATACTGTATCCTTGCATCTTCCTGTACTACATCTTCTGTTGTCTTCCTCTTGTCCTCCTGCCTGGCAGCTCCACATTCAGCGGTTTCTGTCCAGTATATCCACTAACCTTCCTCTGCACATGTCCCTCTGACATACTAATTTCTAATTCTGGCAAAATCTTCCACTCAGCCACCTCCAGCTTGGCCTCCTATGTTTTTGTTAGTGAATTTATGCACACAAAAAAGATCTTAATACAGTTCTTAGTATCCAGAGCGGGATTTTTTTTGTTTAGCTATTATCGGTTTCAGTGTTACGTTTGTCTCTTTTTCAGTTATTGTATTATAGGAAATATAGGTCGGGTACAAAATGTTGGCAGTGTACATCATGTGTTATAATTTTGGTCACAGCCAAGTGGACGTCTTCCTCTGTGCATCACCATTTCCTTAGCAAAGACTAGACCTATGACTATCTGTATGTTTTTAGTTTACTTTTTAGTTAATTATAACCTTGGACAGCATTATTCCGTTTCAGTGCCAACAATGTCAGACATGCTAATTACGTTAGCCTGGCAACAAAAACAATACCGTCCCGTAGCTGGCGCTACGTAAACGTTAATTTGCCGGACATTTTTAGCCTCTTGTGACCCAAGGCAGATTGAGGAACATATTAAAAAAAAAAAAAAAAACATTACATGGGTATTACTGCAACAGTAAGAGCGTAATTTTTTATTTCTACTGAAGCTTTTAAGACATCTATTGCTAACAAAGGTAGCACCATTTCCTCTTTAATGAATTGCGGTCCGCTGTTTAGCATCCTGTTAGCATGTCTCTAGTGGCCAAATCGAAATCCTCTCTAACAGTAGCGTTAAATTGATGAGGTTTACCTGCAAACCTTGATGATTTTGTCAAAAGTGAGCCGGGTGGCAGCCAGCGGATATGTTAATGAACTACAAACAATGGCTAACAACAACAGAGAGCCTCACTTTTCATTCTCTGCCACCAGGAGTCGCCGTCGTAAACGATTATAAGCATTCAAATGCAAACTATCTGACTTTAAAATACATTTAGAAACATCGCTCTAGCTTCATATAACTACAAATAAAGCTCAGTTCTGATGTTATTTCAGCTTGAAACTGTTTACTTTTTGCACGCCGGTTAGCATCCCAATAACAGCCGGTTCAAAAGTCTCGCTTTCAAAATAAAAGCTCACAATGGTCAAAAGTGAATAGACGGTCAATTTAATAAGTACCTGCAGAGCACCGTTTGACTTCATCTCCTCTTTTTACGCTGGAAGCCGGCGGTGGAAGGCCGTTGAACTCTCTCTGAAGTTGATCGTACATCATCTTCCTCTTCTGGCCCTGGTATAGGTTATACTTTTCCGCGTGTTTTGCGTCGTAGTGCCTCTTCATGTTGAACTCCTTGAATAAAACCTTCTGCTTGCAGATGAGACATGTAGCAGTGGGGTCCAGTTCCGTGAAGAAATACTCCTTCGCGCATTTCTCCTCCACGGGCTTGCTCACGGGTTCCGTTTTTCTTTTAACTTGAACTATAGAACACGACATCTCGACGTACCGAGAGATGTTTGTTTCTTTGCTGCTAAAAGAACTCAGATTAAGTGAACATGCAGTCCAGTTTGCAGAGATGTTGAGGTGAGCAGCAGGAGACACGACCGTGTGTTTGGTCGGTTAAACCCCGATAGTTCCGGTGGCGCGTGAACGCGTTGGTAAAAACCGGAAGTCGGGTCTTTCACAACCACCCCCGTCCCCGATCTTTTTTTTTTTTTAAATGCAAAATGAAATAAAAAACTGTCACCTGATATCTAAATTAATGCTTTTTGTAAATTGTAAGGCCTACTCTAAAATGATTAAATCTGCCCCTAACAAATCTCCCCTCATATTAGTGATTAATTAAAAAATCTAAAGCTAACACAGAAACTAATAAAAAGTAAACGAAACCTGAACATTTTGAAAGAATACAAATTATACCAAAACGACCGTAAGATATTATATTCTTGTTGCAATTACTGCTATAAATTTAGAATAAAAAGTTTATAACAGTGTATAAATTGTTAGTGATTATTTGTGATAGTGATTATATTATACACATCAGTATTATTCGTGTTTTGTTTTTAAGAATACATATTTATTAATAGTACACCATATGTTTAGACACAAATTAAATTAGTTATACTTTGCTTCTTAGTTTTGTCATCTGGAAATATTGACATCCACATAAATTGTCTTCAAGTATACAAACAGGCATTGCTAGCAAATATGTTCATATAAAATTATTCAAAAAACTAAAATATAAACAAAAAAAACATAGATAAATATCTTAAATTAACCTGACTGGTTTTAATTGAACTTATTCCATATATACTGCCAGTACTTCTGCAAGTTTTGAGGAATTTTTCTTTTCAATTCGTGTTAGAGACTGATGTATTTATTTATTATTATTAATAATAATAATAATAATAACAATTATAATAATAATTTATTTTTACATAAGAAATAATCAAAGAAAATTGAGCTATATCAGTATGTTGGGAACTGTTCTCGATGACATGTGACATCGGATTCTTTTTTGGGACGGACCAACCAGTACTTCCTGTTATTAAACGCTCTGTCTGCGTAAGGAGAAGACGACAAGCTGAGTGCGACATCTTTTAAATCTTCTCTTAGACACTGATTTAAACTAATTCCTTTTTATCCCGTCCTGTAGTGAGTCTCTAGCGGTCAGAGGGCATGCCTCTGTCGGATCGATCGAGCTCTGACGGCGGTGGGGAGCAACGCAGTCCTCGGGCCCGTAGACCCCGGACCCGCTCCCGCAGTCGCCATCGCAGCGACAGCCGCGACCGGAGCTTATCTCCGGATAGCTTCGGACCCAAACTCCCTAAGCCACGCAACCGGGAGAGGGAGCGCGAGGAAAGGGAGCGTCGATTCAGAGAGGCAAGAAACATTAGACGGATTCGCATAGGAAGCCCTCATCGTAGCCGGTCCAGGTCCAGATCCAGATCCAGATCAAGATCAAGGTCTCGGTCCAGGGAGCGCCACAACAACACCAACAGCAGCCACAATCACAGCAACCACTGGTCCGAGCCTCCGGGAAAACACGGCGGCCCCAAAGATGATTATTACTACGAGCAGCAGAGGGACGATGCTCAGCGGCAGAGACAAGAGGCTTTTATTGCCAGGTATGAAAAGTCCAACATTACTGTGGAGAGCTGTCAAAGCCCGAACCTTGCAATGCCCATAATACAAATCAGTCCTCAGGGACACGTGCCTATGTGTGCATTTTATGACGTGCCACCACTCTTGATATAATCCACCTTAAAATCAATAAATTAGAATTATTTTGTATTGGGTTTAATTAATTTCCAAATGAACAGTCCTCTGGAGGTGAATGGCTGTTCAATGTATCTGTCACCATAAACCAAATAGATGTAAGCTGTCCGTATTTGATTTGCTGCTAATCTAAATGCAGTTTGACATTTCAGTTAAAAACTGCTTTTTGTTTTTTCAAACTTTGTTTTAGGCGTTTGCAGGAAAGGGAGCGGATCGGCGAGCTGGGTTGTCCTGAAGTTTGGGGATATTCACCCAGAGTGAAAGAGCCAGAGTAAGTGAGGAACATCCTGTTATTTGTGTGTTGTGTTTGTGGAGACACGGTTGTTACAGGTCCATAAAATGGTCATATTTATTTGTAAAAAGCTTTAAAAAAAAAAAAAAAAAGTTGGCTTAAATTCTGTGTCTTGGTCTTGTTTTTAGTCATCACCGTAAGAGTTTCTATTTCACAGGGACCTAATTTTAACCAATTTTACACCTTTTTAATCTTACTTTCCCATTAAATTTTATTTAAGCATGCATTTAAAAGGTCTTAAATGATGTGCTCATACCTGTTGGCAACCTGGCAGAGGCATCAGGTATTGTTCTGTCTTATTTTGAGGTGTCAAAAGCTTAAAATTCTTTTCTGGTTTTTTTTTCTCTCCTCCATCAGCTCCGATGAGTTCACACCAGTTGAAGAAGATGAGAAAAACAGCAGTTCAGAATCAAGCACAGAAGGTACACAGAGTATGGGTGCATAGAAATTACAGCAATGCAGAATTTTCTGTCAATTTATAATAAATCTTTTCTGTCTATTATTATCAGAAGAGAAGAAGAAGAAAAAGAAAAAGAAGAAGTCCAAGAAGAGAAAGAACAAAAAGCACTCTGAGGACAGTGAGCTCGAATCAGATTCAGATGGTAAGATGGACGAAAGGAAACGAAAAGGACGCTAAAGTTTTGTGGTGGGGGGATTCATCAGCTTAACTTGTGTTTTTGTGTTTCAGAAGAAGAAATAAAGAAGAAGAAAAAGAAAAAGAAGAGCAAAAAGTACGTTCTGATATGAAGCTGTGCACCAACTCTGTTGACGTGCTAACAGCCGATTTGACTCACCAAGCATCCTGTTTCCTGTCAGGTCTAAGAAGTCCAAGAAGAAGAAGGCGAAGAAAAGCCGGAAGGAGTCTAGCACCGACTCCAGCAGCGAGGCCTCAGAGGAGGAAGAGGAGGAAGATCCCAATGGGGTGATGTGGGTGGAGAAAACCTCCATGGATGAGCACGTGGTCGGCCCCGAAGCACCGCTCACTCACATGTCTCAGAACGATCGACCTTTGGAGTGAGTCTTTGTTCGTGTTAATTCCTGCATTAACAAACTTAAAAGTGAAGAGCATCAAACCGTAATGTAGTTTGTATTCTATTCCCAAAAACAACTGCTGTTTACAGTGGAGCATACCCGTGCCCAGTACAGAAAACCGATTGGATGTCTTACGGAATAAATGTCTGAAAACAGAAAAAGTAACAGACACAGGCTGCATATTTTCAAACTTGCTTGCTAAATGGTGAGCTTGAAGATTGGGATAAAAAAGAAGTAATAGTACTTCTTTTAATAGAGTCGACATAATTGAAGATTGCTGATAATTGATTGGTTCTTTCAGTCTTTGTTTTAGTTAAAAAAATAAGAAGGAAAGAAATCAGTGTGATTCAGTTCATCAGCTGGGACAAAATAATACAGACTCTTTTAAGCATTTTCAGTACACAACTTGTTTAAATCACTTGGCAGAATGTTTTGATAAAAGCTTCTTTTTGTTTCTTCTCCTTCCTCCAGTTTCGGTCATGCCCTGTTGCCAGGTGAAGGTGCTGCCATGGCAGAGTACGTGAAAGCTGGCAAACGTATCCCGAGAAGAGGAGAGATCGGTCTCACCAGTGATGAGATTGCAAACTTTGAGAAGTCCGGTTACGTCATGAGTGGCAGCAGGTACGTGATGTTTAGAAAATGGAAAGCTTTCACCTCAGCCGTGACCCGATTCATGCAAACATATTAAACAAATCAGCATGATTCTGTGGTGAAACCAACAACTGCCTGGCCAAAACAGAAGTCACCATCTGGATTTAACAACTACATATAAAATGTGTTCTTCTGGAAGAGCCTCTATATTATAAGTTAAAACATGGTTTAAGTAAAAGAATCAGTGAAAATGTGGCATTTCCAGTTGATTTTAAACCGAAACTCAACCATAGTAAAATATGTGTCCAACATACGTTACCATGGTGATTTAGCCAGGTAAAACGAAAACCACTTTAGTAACACAGAAAACTTTGGCTTTAAGCTCAGCGTAGTTCACTAAGCCATTAATCTCGATTATTAATACACCACTAAGGTCTGAGTTTAGGACTGTCATGAGGCCAAAAAAATGAGGTCAGCTGACTGCCTGAATATACTGAACAATTGGGTTTTTCTAATTAATTTAATTTCTTTACTAATTTCTGCACATTGTAACATTTGCTTTAGCTTGTGCTATAGGCTGGTTTGAGTTGAGCATTTCCAGGGTACTGTTCAGCTTTTCTTCATGTAATACTGACCAAGTTTTTGCCCCGTAGACATCGTCGTATGGAGGCTGTGCGTCTGAGAAAGGAAAACCAGATCTACAGCGCAGACGAAAAGAGAGCCCTGGCATCGTTCAACCAGGAAGAGAGGAGAAAGAGAGAGAGCAAGATCCTGTCAAGCTTCAGGGAGATGGTTTACAGGAAAACCAAAGGCAAAGAGGAGAAGTGAACGACCGGTTTCTGTCTCCTGTCACTGGAAACGTTTTCTCTTTGTCTGGTGACATGAGGTGTAAAGCTTTTTTTCCCCCCTCAGTTTAAATGGTGTGTACAGTGCAGACGTGTTTTAACTGAAAGAAAATGTGTCTGAAAAGTTTTCAGTTCTCCTTCCCTTTTTTATTCCTCTCTTGTAAATGAGAGTAAATAAATTTTCACTGTCAAATCTTTTTGTCATTTTAATATTGCTTTTTGTTCTTGTTGGGAGTTCTACTATAAGTGATAAATACATTGAGAGTAGAAAAACATTATTATTATTTTTTTTTAAAAGAGCAGTTTGTAGTATTATTGTTTTAAAGTGCAGGAGCTCATCTGAGGTCCTCGGACTGAGTGGACCACTCCAGTGTTTTTGAGCACTGATAGCTTCTTAAGAACAGGAAGGAACCACATGAAAATTTCAGTACTGAAAAACAAGTTTGAGCTGTGTTATAAAATGCAGCTAACTCAATTTTACAACCACTCCAAGTCCACAGTCTAAAGCAAAAGTCTATTTCTTTGTTCCACACATTTTTTTTTTTTAATTTCAAAATAATATACGGTATATCTATTGTGTACAGTACATCACAGATTTTACACTTTTAGAGTAGAATCTAAATTTAACAGCCCTGAATGTTTCATAATTTTTGTATTTATGAAAGTTGCAAAAAAATGTGGCTACAGTGCCAAAGATCAACCCACGCCTGTGCACTTCCAGAGCCTCTACCTCAGAAAATACACATAGTATGAATATTGCAGTTTATCACTGGATATGGTACAGGTTACATAAATGTAAAAACAATGGTCGATTATTGGAAAGGTGACGTGGAAACTTTGTTCATATTGATCTGTTTGGGCATTTTGCCTTTAGTGGATAGTGGCGCTGTGAAGACAGATTGACACACAGAAAAGGGCCACAGGGACACTGCACTCTGGCCATGTGATCGCCTGTTCACTCACTGATCTAAAGTGGTGCCCACACTTGACTGATTTTTTATCCCCCCCCAATATCTTCAGTAATTGTCTCAGCTTCCTTAAAATCATTATAGTACATCAATGGTCACAATGTACATTTACTCTGCTGTTTTTAAACCATTATTGATTTACAAGTTGAAAGTCACAAACAAATTTCTAAAGATTGCTAATACAGAACTATTGCATATTTTTCTGCTTACAATAGATTTTTGCTTACTTTTTAGTTTCAATTATTGCATATGTATGGATGTGAATATTTTACTGGTACATGGTAAGAAACTAATTATTTTCTTCTTGTATTCACTGTTTTTTTATTAGTTAATATCACTTGAGAATCCACCACAGGTTGGCTGTGACAGTGGTTTGAAAGAAACACTGAGAAAACACCGACATCATGTTTCCACGATTTGGATTAAACCTAATCCCAAACTGAAAGCAATTAATGAACTGCAATGAAAAAAATGTATGGAGTAAGATCACATCTTTTAGTTTTGGTCAACAGTTGTTTGTTGAAGCCACTCAGAACAATAGTTACAGTTAATGTGATGCTACAGGAAGACATATTACAGCTAAATGACAACAGCAGGTACTGTGATACGTCTCAAGTCCAGTAAACCTGTTAACATTTAAACAGATATAAAAAAAATAATAATAACTACACTTCTCCTCTATTCTGCTACTGGTAGAAATCAATATAAGAAGCCTCACCAGATTCAGAGTGTGTGGAAGAGTTTAATCACCCATCTTAAAAGACTGAAAAACACAAACAACTGAATGTTAAATATAATCATTTAATGAACAAAGAACTTTCTTCTCCTGGATCTCCCTGGGTTCCTTGTCAGTGGATGTTCTCAAGTCCCTGATGAGGAAAAGAGAAAGAAATAAGAATTAAAAATGTTTATACATGAGCAGCCATTGTGTTTAGTTAAGCTAATAATGCATTTTGTGAACTGTTTAAGTCTCCTTTTATGCTCTACACACGACTAACACCTCCATCGCTGCCAGTACAGTGAGTATTTCATAAAGTGGATTTTGGTGACACCTGATGCTCGAGAACAAAGAAAACCACCGTGTGTTAGTATTTGCAAGGCTATAAACTGGTTATTTAGTAAAGTAGTCCCAAGTTGGATGCTTTGCTATTCATTGGCATTACTTTTAGTTATTATGGGCAGAGGGAAGCTAACCTTTGAGTCAAAGTATTTTCCGGTTCCTGACACTCGCCTGTCTCTATCCATGAGATACCACTGCCACGGAATCCGAGCAGTCCTTTTCTCCTGCGGGGAAAAAAAAAAAAAAAACACTCTTTATAATCCAGCAGTCTGACGCACAAGACAAGAACCTGCTGGCAGCGCCTGCGTCCTCACCTTTCCTCCGTTAGTGAACTTGTGGATCTGCGCGGTGGCGATACCGGGAATCATCAGACACAAGGTCATGGCGCCGAGTCCGGGCAGAATTTCATACCACATGATTACAGCGTCTAGCTGTCACAGAACAAAGAGCAACCCCGAGGACGACAAAGTTGCCCCAAAACCTACCGAACACTGTTTATTTATCCCAGAAACGAGCAAAATGTCGACCGTCAGGGCGACCTACGTTCCTCTTCCGGGACAAGAGAAAACATTTCCTGTTGAAGATTTTAAAAATAAATCATTTCAACCCATTTTAATCGTAATTTTAAATCAATAGATACTTTGATTAAATTATGCGTTTAAAGTCAAAAGGCGAACCCAATTGGACAAGAATTGGGAGGAAAAATAATTTAGTGGTAAAAAATTCTGTAATAATTCAAATTATACGTTAATTATTTTTTATGGACAGTTGGCATGGGAAACATATTAAAAACGTTTGTTTAGCTCTCGATAAGTCAACATTTGGCTATTTCATTATTATCTCAAAAATTTAAGTTTCGGGTTAGTCTCCCGCTAGCATTTTTCTTTCTGATAGCATTAAGTAACTATTCAGAATAATTCCTTACGAATGCGTTTATGTACAGCGCCTCACTCCGGGGGTGATACTGAAGCGCAGCCCCAACCGTCAGCGAGGAAGTTGCAGTTAGTTCGTTCACTAGCAGAGGCTAACTCGCTGAAAGGTAAACAAGTGAGCTGAATGAGATGAGACCCAAGTCCCGGATTAAGTAACTTTTTCTGCAATGAAGGAAGACAAAGAAAACACTCGACCGAAGGAGAAAGGGGTGGAGATAAGGTGTGAAGATGGAGAGAAGACGGAGAAGTCCAAAGAAAAGAAGGAGGCCATGACAAAGGTAAGCTAGCTGCGTTAGCTCATGTTGCTATAAACCTGGCGGTTTATACAATTGCAATAATTGTTATGTTTATGTGTTTTATCATATTTCACGTGTATAATGATAATTGCAAAAGGCACATGAACTTAAGAAATCTGTTTATCTGCCCCTACTTTGTTCTCCAGATAATAACTTCACCTATGATTGTTTTTTTTTCTTTTTTCATAGATTGTGATCAGACGCCTACCACCAAGCCTCACCAAAGACGAGCTGGAGGAGCAACTGCAACCGCTCCCAGAGGTGGACTATTTGGAGTTCTTCTCTAACGACACGAGGTATGTTTATCTGTAAAGATCCCTCACTGTTAACAAAAGGTATGTATACTCGTATGTCTGACACAGGTGTTTTCCGCTTTCAGCCTTTACCCTCACCTCTTTGCAAGAGCTTATATCAACTTCAAAAACCAAGAGGATATAGTTCTCTTCAGAGATCGCTTTGATGGATATGTATTCATTGACAACAGAGGTATATGACATGGGAAAACTTGCTAAACAGATTTAAAGATTTCCATAGGAAGGACTCGAAGTTTCATCTTCTTCCACATGATGTTTACAAACAGGTCAGGAGTATCCTGCCATTGTGGAGTTTGCACCTTTTCAAAAAACTGCCAAGAAAAGAAGTAAGAAAAAGGATGCAAAATGTGGCACAATTGTCGAAGGTAAATATATTTACCCTTTGATAAATACAAGTCATCTGTTGTAACGCAGTATGTCAGAAAATAAGGAAAAGCATTATAGGTCCACTGTAAGTGCAATCTAAGAATACTTTGCAACATACACAGATCCAGAAAAAAAAAGTTTTGCTATAAGTATTAATGTGTTTATTTGTGTTTCATTTGATTCTTGAAGATCCAGATTACAGAAAGTTCCTTGAATATTACAATGGGGACGACGAGAAACTAACGTCTACACCTGAGACCCTGTTGGAGGAGATTGAGGCTAAATCAAAGGAACTTGTTGGTATGTTTAACAGTCAAATACTGATAGTTTTAAAACAAGCGCACTGCAGAATGAATCATTTTTATTGTTTCCTTTGTTTAAGCTAAAAAAACAACTCCTCTGCTGGACTTTCTGAAGAATAAACAGGTAAATAAGTTCAGGTCTAGATGTTTATACATTGCTGGAGGCTGGCCTCACACATTTTGTTTTAATGTTCTACAGAGACTCCGGGAGGAGAAGAAAGAAGAGCGAAGAAGGAGGGAACTCGAGCGCAAACGTTTGCGCGATGAGGAGCGTCGTAAGTGGAGGGAGGAGGAAAGGAGGAAACGCAAAGAGGCAGAGAAGATGAAGAAGCTCGAGAAACCGCTGGAGAAGGACAAAGACCAAGTTAAAGACGAGCCAAAGATAAAGGTGTGTGCAGTAGTTGAAAGAAGCAGTTTGAAACTGTGTCCAACTTCAGTACTTAATGCGTGTTTACTGGTGTAGCTCCTGAAGAAGCCAGAGAAAGGAGATGAAGGTGAACCGGAAAAGCCAAAAGAGAAGTCCAAGAAACCAGAGAAGCCAAATAAAGAGGACAGATCTATGGGAACATCTGATCACAAGAGACGTCAGAACACTGAGCACAAGGAGGATCGAGGAAGGAAGTTAGTTTTTCAGAACTTCAGTTCTTCTTCTTTTTATTGCCCAAATTCATTAACCCTCAAGTGACCAAGCTATTTTAGGTTGACCCCATTATAATTAATACTGGAATACTTTATTTTGAATGGGTCTGTTTATGTTTATCATACCCATACAACTTCCTTTATCTATGATAGACACAATTTTAATCATTTTGAGCTTTAGCATCACATTTCTTACACTTCTACTAGATTAATGGTTTAGCCAAGATTCATGGTGTCTCCTGAACCTCGTACTGTACACACTTCTTACATGTGATTGCTCTGCAAAAAATCCAGGCAGTCATATCATGTTTACAGATGGCACAGTTCTCGTTGGTCTGATCTACAGCAATGAACAGTAGACAGGTGGAAGAAACGGTTGGCAGGCGTGATGCAAACAATATGTGCATCAGTGTGGGGAATATAAAAGGGATTGTGGTGGACTGTAGGAGGAGAGCTCATAGGCTTCATTCCTGGAGAAACTGGAGTGTCTCTGTGGTCAATTTTTGCACATTCATCCAGAAGAGCATTTGTGAGCTCAGATGCTTGTGGTAGGCAAGAAAGCCTGGCTCACAGTCCCTGTTCTAGTTCATCCCAGTAGTATTCAATACAGTTTAGATTGGGGATCTATGCAAGCTTTGGAAGATGTAAGGCAGCTGCTTGGCCATGGAAATCCATTCAGCCAAACTCCCAGTGCACAGTTATTGTGTTGATGTTAATGCCAGAGGAGGTTTGAGCTCTGTGGGTATTGAGTCAGCAAAACGTTGTTGACACTCTACTGGCCTCAGCTCTCTGACTTTACCTGATCTGTCACTTTGTGGCTGAGTTGATGTGGTTATTTAATACTTCCACTCTTCAAAAGCACTGCTTACAGCTGATTGTGGAAAATGTAGGAGTAGTTCCACAGGAAGACTGTTTTTTGTTGTTGTTTTATTAATGTTTGTAAAGGCAGACTACATGACTTGCTACATAATTTTAATTAAGAGGTGGCTCAATACTTACATCCATATAGTGAAGATCTCTTGTCATAAAAGAGCCTCCATGGTCTCTTATAGGTTCAATCAAGCTTGTGCTTTTCCCACAGAGGGGACGAAGATGGGCGGAAGGAGTTCAGGGAGCGCGACACAGATCGAGACAGAGACCGTGACCGAGAGCGGGAGAAGGAGCGTCGGCATAAAGAGAGGGAGCGCCTCAAGCGACAGGATGAGGAGCGTCGGAGAAGAAGGGAACAACAGGACGGAGACAACTCCTTCAAGAAGCGGGAGGAGGAGGTTAAAAAAGATAAAGCCTTGGAGAAGAAGAAGGGTGAAAACATGCCAGACTCCCCACACACTGAGAAGCCAGAAAAGCCTGTTAAAGACAACAAGAAGGAGGAAGGTGGGAAAAGAGAGCGGCTACGAAATAAGGTAACTGCCCGTAGGTCTTAAATCGTCACACAATTTTCATCCAGTTGTGGGTGTGAGCCTGCTCTTCCTCTGTATCAGGACCGGCCTGCTATTCAGCTGTACCAGCCAGGCGCCAGAAACCGCAACCGTACTGGAGGAGGAGGAGCCGAATCCAACTCCGTCGACAGAAAGCCAGATACCGAGGCTAGGAAAGTGGCTGAGAAAGAAGACGACTGAGCAGATTTCTATCTGCAGCATTTTTAAGTTTGGTGAGGAGAGAGGAGACTGGCCTGTGGGGCTCAGAGCATCAGAGTGGCATCTCGAGGCCACGAGCAGCACTGCATCGGGGTCTCCCGGTCTCAGAGGCAGAGGTGTGATTGTGGAGGCTGTTAGTGCCTAAATGTGACCCTGTTTAGTTTTATTTGATCAAAGAGGTAAACGTTGGAAAGAGTTTGGCTGTAGGGCACATCAGTGAAGCCAAAGCTTTCTTGGACCACGTAAACTCAAAGTGACCTTACTTCAGTAGAGTTTCTCTGATAGAAATGTGTGGTAGGCACTGAAAACTTTAGCTTTCAACTTGTCTTTCATCTAAAACTCACTCAAACTTTCCAATCAGTCAGTATTTTTGCATTGCCAAGCTCTACAGCATAGTTTCTACACTCTTTTAATGATTTTTCTGTTGTTGCATTGCCACTTTCAGTTTGAAGTGTACACATAAAAATTACATCTTTGGCTGAATCCCAGCGTCCACGCTTACAAACCTTTGAGTTGTGCTTGTGTTAAATGTGTGAGAGCTCACTGGTTTCAACTCCTCCATGCACACCGTCCTTAAGCCCAGTTTCTGCAAACTTTATGTTAGGGAACTATTCACAGTTCACAGGAAAAAGGCAGCAAGTGAGAGAAATGCACTTTATGCCTTATTACACTTTTTTTAAAACTTCTACTTAATTATTTTTTGACTAAAACAAGTAAATCAATTATATGACAGTTTGCTCTCGTCTCTTCTATGAGATGGGAGCCTGGAACACAAGAGATCAGACGTAAATATAAAATCAATAGACCCTAGTCCACAATAATAGAAAACCTATTCTGGTTTAAAGGTTCGTGTTGATACCACTTTGATCCATGTTATACTGACACTTTCACATTACTGCTTTGAGGGTTTCATGTTTAGGGCTTGAGGTTCGGCTTTAATCTGCTTGAATAGCCGTACACTCTATATATAACATAAACTGGCAGATATAATCTGTGCTTTTATTATCCGGGATCAGCTGTTTTCATTTCATTCAGTCAGTGACAAAGGACAAACAGCCATTTTTTAACTAGACTGGCATGTAAAATTGGAGCTAACTCGACCAATCTGTGGCCTTTCCTCTTTTTCTAACCTCAAACTGTCCTAAAACAAGCTCTAATCTGAATGTAGCATGGAAACTTATCACTGCTGATGATGCTAACATGCTGTAGCCTCTTTTGACTAATAATAAAAGAGATCTTCACTAAAGTCTGAGTATCTTTCTTTTTTTTTCTTTTTAAGGGTATGAAGTGATCCAGTATCTGGATTGTTGATCAGTCATTAATGAAAAAAAACCTGACAACCTAGCAGATGCATCCATGTTGAGCTGTGTTTGGCTGTCTGGCTTGTGTGCAGTAGAAAGAGATGTCACATTTTAGTAAAAATAAAAAATAAAAAAACAATTCCCCATCAAGAGAAGGGTAAGAATGTTAATAAAGAACTCATGAGCTTCTGCTTGGATTTTAATCAGGATAACTGAGTACAAAAAGAATCACCTCACATTATGAACTCGTGATAGATCTATCCCAGGTTATTGTCTCTACATACAAAAGAAAATTAAGAAGTAAAAATGTTGTTGTTTTTTTGGTTATTACTTCTTTTATCCTGCGCTTTGGACCCAGATCATAACTACGGTGTTTGCCACGAACCAACCATTTAAATGAATCATGTAAATGAATTCATTTACATTTAAAAAAAAATGTAAAATGACTACGCTGTGGACATCAGCAGCTGGCAGCAGGGATAAAAGCAAAACGGCAGCACTTGGAGGTAATGCTACAGCAGTAGCTTTTCTTTGGGTGTTTTTTTTTTTTAAGCTGAACTTAAAACTGTGGGTTAGTGCTGTGACATGACAGAAAGGCTCAGGTGAGAAGATGCTTCGACTTCTTTCCTTCTTCCCTTCATGTTCACTTCAGCCAGAGAGGTGCTTATGTAAGGTGTACGAGCTAGTTTGCTCGGTGTTTGGAAGCTGTTGTTACGGCAGCATAATGTGTTGTTTCCAGCTGGATTCATATTATTTCAGCTCACCTGTCGTGTGTCAGAGCTTCATATGAGGTGTGTGAAAAGGTGCAGAAAAAGGAAAAAGTAGTGCACATATAATTGAGCCTGCAGGAGCCCAGGGACTGTGAAATAAAACCAGACTAGTGCAATTAAAATGAATAGATAACAATCCATTTTGTAGTTTTACACTGCATTTATCTTGGCTTATTTCATTTAAAAACAGGCCAATTTATTACATTTATATTCATGAATGTATTTGTTGAATGTGCCCCATTTCTAGAAATGGAACAGAAACAAATTATTACCAGATGGAAGCAGGTAAAGGCAAAAATGACAATCTTTAAATGGGATAAGGAAGATTTGATAAGTCAAAAAAGAACAATATAGAGCAGGAAGATGTAAAGGCCAGTGACTGCTACTTAAAAAGAAAAAACAAATGCTTGTATCGAATTGACTGTCAAGACTGCTTTGGTGTCCTTTCAAACAGGCGGTGCAAATGCTGTCATTGGCACTGTGAACAAACACTCATTGGTTGGTGCAGCTCAATAAATGCAATAAATTAAGTAAAGCAGCGGTCAGATGGTTAGTCAGAGGCGTAGACAGCTGAGAGGGCAGCTGGAGGCAACAAACCAACAGAACAGAAAACTTAACACTATATTAGTATTAATTAGTAGTATTAATATTAGTAGTAGGGAGACACTGGGGTAAATACTGTTGAAGTCAGAAGTTTGCATGCACTCATCATGGTCAAGTGGAATGATTGTACAGCATACGTCTTTAATACCTTAAAAAATAAAAACAAGAATTTGGATTTTCTCCAGTCCACACAGAATCACAAGTATGCATACATGACCAAATATATACATACACTCAAGTCTTTGATAATAATAATAATAAGTGATGCTGAAGTGTCTATTTTGTATTTTACCTGGACAAGGCCAAGGCATATTAACTTTTTGTTAGTGACCATGATTGACTACAACTGGTAGTTTCTCTTTGCCAGCATAAAAAGGATTTATTTGAACCCACTAACTGGGTTGACCAATATTCAGGACAATGAAAAAGTCCAAAGAACTCAGTGGATATGAAAGAAGGAGAATTGTAGGTTTAGGTCAGGGGTCACCAACCTTTTTGAAAGTGTAAGCTACTTCTTGGGTACTGATTAATTTGAAGGGCTATCAGTTTGACACTTCTGAAATAACAAATTTTCTCAATTTAACTTTAATTATATGTTATCATTAATAATTATTGATATTCATCTATGTAAAGACACTGATTATGGCAACTGTTTCCATGGAGACCAGCTAACGCTGATCTATAAACATTTTTTTATATATATATTTTTTTATATATATATCTCTAACAAATTGATACCAATGCAATTGTGATTTTTTTTTAAAATAGCAACAAAAAATAAAAATAGATGCAGCTTACTGGTAAGTTGTTATAGTGAGCTATTTTTAGAACGGGCCCGTGGGCTACTCATGTGGTCCTTGGGGGCTACCTGGTGCCCGTGGGCACCATGTTGGTGACCCCTGCCATAGAGAATCACTTGTATTCAGCAACTTCAAGCAGTGACAGGCCAAAAAGCCAGTGGATGATTCCCGAGCTAAACTTTTTGTTCAACTTTGAGAGCAAATAATACCAGTGATTGATATATGACGGGGGGTAATACATTATATAGGGGGGAGGGGGGGGGGGGGTCCCTCT
>VURO01050574.1:35593-50887 GCA_015108175.1 Pelvicachromis taeniatus | reverse complement strand
TTAGTGAAATTAGTGCACACATCTCCAAAAAAAAAAAAAAAGAAGAAGATAGTGCTGCTATTTTACTATTTATTGAAGGAATGGTTCAAAAGGTACACAATTCTGCAGAATTCCCAGCACATACAGTAAACAGTGGAGACGATAGTGGCATAATAGCAGGAACAGAAGGTGTTTGTCTCTGTTGAATTCTTTTAAAATCATCCATTAAGCCAATCAGACAAACTACACCAGTTTTTGTCCCCTCTTGTCAATAGTGAAGCAGTAATTGCTTCACAGACCAATTTACAACAAGCCATAAAAGTTTCCCAGACTTGCTTGCTCGCTGGAGTGCAGAATACCAGCCTGTTTGCCTCTCGGTTTGAGACATTCTTAATAACAAACGACGAGAGGACTTCTTTTCTTCTTTAAAGAAAAGCAAGACGGGAGTGAGAGGAACTTGTGTACATACTGGCTCTAACACCTAATTATCTGACTTGGCTCGCCAGATGTGTGTGACCAGGCTGCACAAAGCAGCTCTGTTTGGAGAGACAATATTGGAGAAGTCACATGGCAGAAAGAGCAGGGGGATGTTAAATCAATCCACACTTTAGTTAATTTATCGATGAGCAAACAGTATTTTAATATTTTCTTTTCATTTTGTTAGGATTTCACACAGTGTATTAATATCTGCCTTGTCTGTCATGTTACAGGCAGTTTGTTTTTGCGGCTTTTACCGAGGAGTTCATCTCTGCTCCGTTTACTGAGCAGATCTTTCACTTCTTTATCCCGGCACTATCAGACTTCCGTCACTCATTCCCGTTTGAGGCCTTCCTGAGCTCCCTCCAGGCCACGATCAACTCCTCTTCAGCAGCACAGAGCCAAGCACCGTGGGTGTTTTACTTTGTCCTCTCTGTAGGAGAGAACCGCTTAGGTAAGTGGCAGTTTAGAGCTGAGCACACGGGCTCATGCTCGTCCTGTGCGTGTTTCTCCTGTACATTCCTCTGTGTCTTAATGAGACTGATTTATAGAGTGGGGTTAATATGCGTGGTAATGATGAACGATGCGCTTTGGCAGGCTCACTATCAGAGGAGGGTCTCTTGTTGTACCTCCGAGCCCTGCAGACGCTGCTGCCGCTGCTGCCAGTGTCAGAAAGCAGCAACAGGCCAGAAGTGAGCAGCGACTCTGAGGATGAGGATGACGCTGGCATCCAGCCGCTACCCATGCAGGTAACATCCCTGCTCATATGTCCAAATATCTCACAGCAAAGCTTGCTTCAGTGATATAACTGGGTCATAATTTCATTTAACAATGTCTGATGCTGATGTGTGAGGGATGTCAGTGTTGATAAGGCCCCTCTACACGTTTCCAGCATTTACACAATTCAGCTAATTTTTACTTTTATTTCCACATTTAAAATATGAGCAAAGCCCCATTTTTGCCATGAGTTTTGCTTTGTAGATGTAAAACTGTTCCGCAAGACATTTACCTTTTATATAGCATACACAATATGGCAAACTATAACAAAACCAAAGTTTCTCACAGACAAAGCAGTTTTAATTTAAGCAAAACTTAAATATATCAAAAAAGGTAATTCTCTTGTCTGTTAACAGTTTCCTCTAGAAATGTTACTAAGCCTGTTGGCTGCTACTGTCACAAGGTTAAGGTTGTACTCGGGTAATGTCAACCTGTTCTAGTGTAAGCTGTGTGATGCTGCGTGGCAGCGTTGGAGAAGCCACACTTTTCATTGTGTGAGAGACCGAAAGATTGTTTCCCAAACTCTGGATCAAAAGGAATTAACAGACTTTACAAGAGAGAAAGAACCAAATACAGTGGTGAATGAGCCTATCATAATAAGTTAACAAAAAGGATGACACTAACTGAAGGTAAAATGGTATTAAATCACGACATATGCTGAAATGATTTCTTATTAACTTTACTAAGGCGGTTGTGATTGGTTTGTTTTGTTTCTGTGTTTGTCTGTTTGAAGCAGGATTGCTCATTACGTTTGGATGGGTTTACATTAAATATTTACCACCGGTCGGTTGTTGTCCCACCGTAAACATTAACTTATGAAACTAGGTAAATTAATATTTGGAAGGATTCTGTACTGCTGTGGCATAAAACATTTTGCCTCCGGCCTTTAAAAATGCGTAAATTCAGACACATCGTCGTGATGTTGTCAAGAAAATATCACAACCTGATCTAGACCCAGATATCTTTCTGGATTCAGGGGGTCATTTAACGCGTGATGTGGAGGGAATTTTCAGCCTTGGCAGAGGTATGTGGTCCCAGACTTGTCTTCTTCATTGTAAGCGTAATTTTTTTGAAGCAATAAGCTACAATACAATATATTTTATTGTCCTTTTATTGTGCTGATGCCTTCACCAAGAGCCAATAAACACCAATTTAAAAGAGAAGTAAATAAATAGCTAACCAATCTGTAATCACAAGCACAAACCAGACAGACTGGTAGCAACAAACACGCCACAATACTCTTATATGACACAGACAAGTTTAAAAACTGTTATTTAAAAGCTTTGGTTTATTAACAGAAACCTAAATATTGCCGATTGCATCTCTAAAATAAACTCTACAATAAACTAAAATAAGATTTCTTTACCCTCTTACACATACTTCTCAATCACAAAACCAGTCTTTTAAACAGCACTCATCTCTTTCTTCATTAGGATGACAGCCGGATTTCAGTTCAACTGATAACAGAAGAGTGTGTCCACAAACTGGACACCAAACAGCAGACTAACGCCCTGCTCAACCTGGTGTGGAGGGATTCGGCCAGCGAGGAGGTCTTCACCATGATGGCATCCATCTGTCACACGCTGATGGTGCAGCATCGTCTCATGGTGCCAAAAGTCAGGTACAAAGACGCACTTTTTGGGGGGTCTTTCGCTATTCCTGTGTCATGTAAAGAACGTCAGGAGGCGTGTCTGAATCAAAACACAACATCAAAGTAAATTTAAAAGCTTTTCATTTTTTAAATGCCGCATCATAACAATTTACACATCTCGTCGGGATCAGCCTTGCAGGAGCCACCTGATTGAGAGGAAAACTGTGTGTTTATGTGTTTCCGCACTGTAAGCAGTAATGTAAGTAACGATGAAGCGAGGCAGGCAGGCAGTTATCAGTGGTCCGCACCCGCTGGCATTTACAACCGGCAGAGGAAGCCGGGATGTCAGGGAGGCTGTCAGTTCTGGATGAGGGAAATTACCCCTTCTCAGGTTGATTGCATTAGGGCCAGGATGTCAGAGGTAGCGCGGGGGTCTAGATGGTGCATTGACTGACAGGAGGTGATCAGGCTGAGCTTCATGGATGGACAACCAACTCTAGTTAATTATTATTGAAGCCAATTGCTGTCAGATGCGGTTCAGGATCACATTAGCAGCTGTTTTACTAGACAGATATTTTGTTATTGTTTGATTTCATAACATTCGCCAAATGTTTTCATATAAGGATAAATATGTACTTTTAAAATGGTACAAACTGGGCATGCGCAGCTGGACTCCAGTGGTCAGCTAGTAATTTTGCATTGTTGCTTTTAAACCGGTGACAAGAATTTAGAAGAATTTCAGCCCTTATTTTTTAATTTATTTATTTGCTTTTACAGCTTCCTCCTTCTCTCAGCTTTTACCATAAATCCTGTCCTTCGTCTTCCATCATTATTGGATATCTGTACAAAATAATTAGCTCACTGAGAAAGATTAATCACTGCAGGAGTGGACAGGATAGCTTTACAAGAGGCTAAGGGGAGCAAATTGCATTCTGGCCTTGATTTACGATTCTTAAAGGAAAAAAAAAAGAAAAGAAAAAAGAGGCCGGCCAGTTGTGCAGCCAGCCCAACACACTGCCTTTTTAATAAATATGTAAAATGTCTCATTAAACTGCACTCCAGCTTTTTTCTATAGGATAACTTTAAAAGCAGGACAATCAACTGAGACCAAAATAGATTTTTGATTGATTTGCTAATTACACTTAGCCCAGGTTTCTTCTGGACACCACGCAATAATTCACTTTAACTGTTAGGGTTGGATATTTGGTGTAATTTCACTTTGATTGTTTGGTTTCTTCCAGTGTAGCACTCAGCTGCTAACAGGGTCCCTCTGATTAAGTGACCTCCATTTGCTTTTGAACCGTTACCGCGATCTTTGTGGTGGTGTGATGAAAGAAGAAGATGCTGTTGGTTCATGCGGACACAGAAGCCAGCAAAACAAATTTGTCTGCGCGTTCAGGGTATCAGATCTGACAAGCACAGCTGATGGTTTTGGGGGGTTTTTGTGTTGGTTTTTTTAAATTCTGCTGAACTGAGATTCTTTCATTACTGCAAAATGAAATGATCCAGGCATTATTCATCAACCTGCTTTTCACACACACTCACACATATGTACACACAATCCCTTCTGATGTCTTGACTTTGTTTATTAGTGGTTCATTCCATGATTGAAATGGGGGTTTGGGTTCTCTCAGGCTGTAAATCAGCATGTCAGCTGGCATTTAGTGCTTTGTTTCCCATTTCAATCAAACACCCACATCACTTGTTATGGGCCCACAGCACTGCTCCTTGCTTCCCTCCAGTGTCTTGTTGCACTGACAGATGGCCTGTGATCAACACAAACCACTTTTCAAGCCATATTGAGGTTTGTCTGCTCCTAATGTTCATCTCCGTTTTGGCAGATTGGATGGTGGAATGGGAATTTGAACATTGATACTGAGATGAGACTATCTAGCAGACATCGAATTCCCCCTTTGCCACTCAACCATCTTTTATGTTTTACCTCTGCTGACCTTTATTCCTCTGTGTTACTGTGAACACACGATGCTGCCCTGTTAAAGGCAATCATCCTCATACAGTAGGTGTCAGTAGACCGGGGCCTATTATATGCAGGGCTACTTCATGTTGCTTTTCAGCTTACTTACCACATTATTGTCACCTGTTCTTATCCTCCGTGTGAAAAGCCATGCAATTTAGGAGCATACACAAAAAAAACACACAGTTGAACAAAGAGCACCTTCACACCTTGGTGCCACAGCCCGTTGAGTGCAGAGAGACTAAAGCAAGGTATGTGGGCCTTCCTCTGCGTTATCATGTAATTCACTGTGAGTGTAGAAGCATGCAAGTACTGCAGGGTCACAGCGAGGACCAGGCTTTCCCTCCTCCTACGTCCTGCATTGTCTTGTTCCCCCGTCCCCTGGTCATTAAGTTAAATGGGGCTCCAGCAGGAAGCCAGAGGGCTGTTTATGACCCAAGCTGGACACCCTCGCCACCAACTAGTTTACTAATGGAAGGTGCCTCGCCTAAATAAAGCTTAATGGCTCATTTAATCTCTTTTTGCCCCTCACAAGGTATAAAAGGACAGAAAGAAAAAAATGCTAAGAAAATTCTGTGAGGGAAGTGTTGGTTAACTGTGTCTTTTTCTGGGCGTCCCCTGATCTGATTCACAGGACAAAGTTAACAATCTCAGCATGGTAGACAGGTTGACAGAGGGTAGATGTATTGTTCTTTATGCTGATTGTGTCATTTGATTGAAATATCTCACTCATTCAAGTCTTTTCAGTTCCACTTGATATACTTAAATATTTCTGTTTTATGTGTTTGGCTTTGTTCTCTGCAGACTTCTGTACAGCTTAGCTTTTAATGCACGCTTCCTGAGACATCTCTGGTACCTCATCACCTCCATGACAACTAAGATGATCACTGGGTGAGCTACTCTAACGTTGACTATGTGATTATTTATCTTTTCAAGCGTTGTTATAGATATACAGTGCAGCCAGAAAATATTCACAGTGCTTCACTTGTTCCACAGTTTTGCCAGTTCGGGTACAGAAACATTTCTGCAGCATTGAAGGTCCCAATGATAATAATGGCCTCCATCATCTGTAAATGGGAAAAAGTCCACTTGGACTCTCCATAGAGCCGGTCAGTCTCAGCGATCAGAGTAGAAGGGCTTTAGACAAAGAAGTGATCAAGAACTCCAATGGTCACTCCAGCAGAGCACCAGCATTGCTCTTTGGAAAGAGGAGAATTTCATTGTCCTTCCAGAAGGACAGCCCCTTCTACAGCACTCCACCAATCAGGCCTGTATGGCAGAGTTGACAGAGAGAAACCACTCCTCAATAAAAAGGCATAGGCATAAAAGGCACCTGGAGTTTTTCAAAAGGCCGCTGAAGGAATCTCAGACCATGAAAGCAAAATTCTCTGGTCTGTTGAAACAAAGTTTAAACTGTTTGGCCTGAATGCCAAGCGTCATGTCTGAAGGAAACCAGGCATCGCTCATCAGCTGGACAAGTCATTCCTACAGTGAAGCATGGTGGTAGCAGCATCATGCTTAGTGGATGATTTTTCAGCAGCAGAAACGAGAAGACTAGTCAAGGTCGAAAGAAAGATGAATATAGCAATGTACAGAGACATCCTTGATGACGCCCTGCACCAGAGTGCTCTGGATCTCGAACTAGGACAGCGACTCTAAGCACATAACCAAGATAACAAAGGAGTGGTTTCAGGCCCAGCCAGATCCCAGACTATAACCTGAACTGAACATCTTTGGAGAGATCTGAAAATGGAAGTGCACCAACACTTCACATCTAACCTGATGGAGCTGGAGAGGTTGTGCAAAAAGACGTGAAGCAGTAATTACTTCGAAAGGTGCTTTAATAAAGTACTGAGCAAAAGCTGTAAATATTATTATGGGGTATTTTGTGTAGAATGTTGAGGTGAGAAATGAATTGAATCCATTTTGCAGTATGACTGTAATGTGATAAAGTGTGGAACAAGTGCTGTGAGTACTTTCCAGATGCACTGTATAATCACATTTGAATAGAAGATAGATACTTGAATGAAAGGGGGAATGCACAAGCACCCATACAGTAAGAGATTAAAAAAAATGCCAGAATATCACCCACCAAAACATCAAAGAAGCAGGCTTCTTGGACAGTCTTTACCACTCTACAAGCCATAATATTAGTCAGATAATCCATTAAAAATGCTTCAGAACAGGCCAACAGCACACGGACAATAAAGATATCCTGTCTAATGACTTTAAACTATTGGATGAGGCCAGTTAACCAGTGCCAGTCTGTAAATATGCTTTTTAGTGCTGTAAAGTTGAGCTTTTTAACAAGGGACTTTTGCAGTAGGCCTCAGATAGCCACTAGACAAACTGCAGGTTTTCACACGTGTTGGCTTCATTTTTAAGCTTGTATACATGTACAGTATATTTCTGCCTGTGAACACAGCCTTATACTTTTTTTTTTTTTTAATGTCTGTGTCTCCTTTAGCTCTATGGTGCCGCTCTTACAGCTGATCTCCCGAGGGTCTCCCATGTCCTTTGAGGACTCCAACCGCATCATTCCTGTCTTCTATCTCTTCAGCTCTCTCTTCAGCCACTCTCTGATCTCCGTGCATGACAGCGAGTTTTTCGGACATGCAATGGAAGGTAGTAGACACAAACATCTGTTTAACTTGATATAATGGCATATCTTTGGTTCTGTAATAGTCCTCTAAGTGCCCTGTTTTATATCGACCTTACATATTTTATTTGACAAATAAATATTTTGTACAGAGCTAGCTGGACAGGCGAATGTATGACCGATTAAGATACATATCCATCCCGTTGTCCTTTGTTTTCAGTAGTAACAGATGGTGCAGATCGATATCTGTAAAAGATGGCGAATGTATTTTCCCTCTCAACAGGTCAGACGCAGTCCTCCATGATGCCCTTCACGCTGTTAGAGCTGGTGACTTTGTCTCGCTGTCTGAGAGATGCGTGTCTGGGTATCATCAAGCTGGCCTACCCTGAGACCAAAGCAGAACACAGAGAGGAGTACATGGCTGCCTTCCGTAGTGTGGGGGTGAAGACGAACACCGAGGTTCAGCGGCACATCCAGGCCGAGCAGAAGCGCTGGGTACAACTCTTCAAGGTGAGATCTGTAGTCCTATCTATATATTATAGCATTTGTTTTGTATTTTCCCTTATGTGCAGGTGAAATGGTTTTGTTCTTCATTTTCAGAGCATAAAAACGTATTACATTGGGAGTTTTGCTAAACATAAAAATATCAGAATTTCTAAAAAGTAGATCTTTCAAATTTTGTAATTCCTACAGTTCTATCACAGCGTCTCTAAGTGCATCATGGGAAATAAAGTCAGAAACCTGCTTTTCTCACCGTGTGGCAAAACCAGTGATTTGAAAACTGAAGCTTTGAGCAGTAAAATGTCTGAAAAAGGCCCACAGAGGCTCATTGTTGTGAAAATATTTTTCCTTTAACCTGCTTACACGTGTGTTTAACACTAAAAGATGAGGCAGGAAGTGAGGGTACAATGTATCTCAGTAGATATACCAGTGAGAGAAATTTAGGAAGTGTTTTAAGATGAAATTGTTCTTGATATTGAGTAGAAGATTCAAAATTTGGAATGAAATTGGAAACTTTTGAGTGTTTGACACCTAGACCTGACCATGATCTTTTCTGGTGCCAGCGTATTTTCTGTCATCAACAAGAAAAATCCAGCACAAAGGACAATAAGGATTCATGTAATATCTCAGTAATTCAGGGAGCATTACATATTCTTCATGAGTCCTTCCTATGATGATGCTAAATCTGTTTTATTGATGTCTGTTCATCAGTGTGTTAACTGTGAAGCATGGCACATTAGTGTTGGGTCTAATTGTTGTGTAGTCCCTCTGTGCATTGAGGCAAGAGAGGCCTAATGCTTGTCCATACCAGTGGAAGTTAAGCATGTATGCATGAACAGGCAAAGATGGGATGGAGCACCAGAGAGGTCATACACTGATTATTTACCCAGAAGAAATGAGGCAGAAAACATCTGCAACTTAATCCTAGTCTCATTTCCACATCTTCCTTTCACTTCTCCTCTTTGCTTTTCTCCATGAGAAACTATTTAAGCAACTTTGTTCTTGGCCCTTAGACAAAGGATTTAAAAGTGAACGCTGGTGTTCTCTGAAAGGTGGTGAATACGTAAAAAGCATGTCTGGGATTTTCATAAAAGATCAGCTCAAAGGCCTCTTGTCAGCTAAAACGACCCATTAAAGAAGTGGGGAGCAGGGGAAATGCATTTTCCAAATTGAACGGTGGGATTTACAGTCGGTTTAACGCCGCTGACCCCTAACACGCTAATGTTTGGTTCGTGTCATCAGCTGTCCCTCCCCATCTTTTATCACCTCCATTGTCGAGCTATCTATTTAATTGAAAGAAGTTAATTGAATGAAAATGATCAACTAAGCTTGTATTAATATTGCTAATGGAACTTTCTTCTTGGCTATGTTTGGAGAACGATGTCACGCCGGAGTTTGGGAAAGGCCCATTAAGGGTTGCACTTAACCCAATGGGCTAATTAAGGAATGCTTATTCATTCCCAGAGTCAGGGGGTAGGTCTGCTCCAAACCCATCGTCACGTGCCTCTTACAGCATTTTGCACTTGCCATTATTGCAGGCTCTGGTTGCCTCCCGGTGATTGGCCAAGATTGATTGTCGCTCTATGTAAATGACACGCTTTAGAAATGAACATTTCGATTGGAATAATCTAGCTGAGGTATTATACGGAAATGGACTAGCTGCGAATGTTACATCTTCATGCAAAGAGGTTCATGTGATTGTTCTGTACGTGTCTAACAGTGACTTGTCATAGCAACAGGGGAGCCTCTTATTAACATTTGAGTCATTAGCAGACTGAAAAGCTCTAAAGCCTTTCCAGACCTGGGATATAAAACTATTTAGGCCTCATTAGTTTGCTAAAGCGAGTCTTTTAGACACAGGTCACTTTGCATGTTCACAGAGACGGACTCGCAATTGTTTCCAAATGTGCAAAAGACTTGTTGCATTAGTGAAATGTAAAGGCACCATTTAGTGAAGGTAGACACTCTGTGTCTGCTGCAGCAGGAGATACCGGGCCCCGCCCCTCTCGCACTGGCTCAGAGAATCGCAAAAGATGGCACCAGAATCAAAAGTCTGAATTTATTATTAGAAATTAGCATCTGAGTAGCGATATGAAACATTATTATGCATATGTTATTGCTGTTTAGGTCCGAGGAAAAAATGCAGTTGCAACTTTTACTAAAAGAGGCTCCGTTTCTCATTCAGACATGAAACGTTCACGTGGCGCTGGAATAATTCAGTTTAATGATACTCAATCCTTTAAAACGTTATGCATTTGGACAAAGGTTCAGTAATATCAGTGTAACCAAATGGAAATATCATTGCAACCCTTCGCCCTTCTGCTACAGCTCTGTGATCCAGTGCTGCTCTGCCTTTTGCTTCCTCTGTCCGATGGCTGATGTCAGCAGACCTCGCCAGTAATTAACAAGGCTGGACGTTGAGGGATGGCGCAGGTCGTTTTTCTTTTATACTCCCCATAAATGGCGCACTAATGGCTAAATTCTCAAATTGCTTTTTCTTTTTCCACAAAGAGGAGGCACTTCATCCTACTGAATAGCCTATACACGAAAGGAAAAAAAAACAGCTGTTCTCCTCTGTGAAAATACACTTTAAGCCGCATTTTTTTAGAATTCCTGTAGGGATGTTGATGTCTGACTTAAAGATGTTAATGTGGTGTGTGTGTGTGTCTCTGTGTGTGATCTCCAATTCAGGTCATCACTAACTTGGTGAAGATGGTGAAAGCTCGTGACATCCGCCGACCCTTCTGTCCGGCAGGTCACTGGCTCTCGGAGGAGGTCAACATCCGGGCCGATAAGGTATTTACCTGTCATCACATCTGTTTGGTTAATTGTTACGTCGCGTGTTCTGCAAAATTTTGGCATTATTATGAAATAAAAGATATTCACAAAGCTGCTTAGTATGCACAGTGGTTTAATTTTAATAGACAGAATTATAGATGAATGCCTTTTTCTTTTAAAGTACTATAAAATTCACTTTTACCCTCATAAGGGTAAAATGATCATCACAACATATTTTATCCCTACTAACAAGGTGAACACGTTTTGAGCAAGTGAGAGCAGTTTTATATACTTCAGCTTGGGTTTTTTTTTTCTTTTGTTTTTTTTGTTAAGTTGAAGAAGTGGTAGCAGAAAATAGGCATGCTCTACTGTTTGTAGCTGAAAAGTCGATAAAAGAATTCTAAGTTAAACAAAACAAATAGGTTTCTATAGACCACAGCTGTAAAAGTAAGAATAGTTTCTTAAGCAAACGTTACAAAAGACATTTTGGGCTCGTAAAGTCAATTGTCCCCCTTATTCTAGACCGAAGACGCAGGCAGGAGTTTCAGGTTCGTCATCATCTTCCTCTCTTTTCTCTCCAGGTCACCCAGCTGTACGTCCCATCTGCAAGACACGTGTGGAGAACACGGAGGATGGGCCGCATCGGGCCACTTCAGTCTACACTGGATGGTACTGTCTTTTCTGCTGCTGTTAGTTTTTTGTTTTTTTTCCCCACCTACAAAAAGACTGGTGTCAAATTGAGCCTCTGTACCTTTTGTATTTCGTCCAATTGACCTTCACATTTATTCTGCCCTGAAATCGCAGAATGTCCAATTGTTTATTTGTCACCATGACTAGACTCTTAAGCCTATTATCATCAGTGCTGTTTAATGTACATCACACGGCTACTCCATTGGCATTTGGCAATGGGTGAAAATTTAGAAGCACATAATGTTTGTGTCAGCTTAATAAGTAGTCAAGTAAGAAATCACAGTAATTGCTGTCCAAAGTCACCTTCTCTCTGTTTGCTTTTCATATATTATGGAATTGTGCATTGACAATGTATCTGATAAGAGACGTTTGAGTGTAAACTCATCTTTGTGTAAAGGAAGTGTTATTGCTGATAGTCAGTAGATTCTTCCTCAATTAGTGAGATAAAGAGATAGAAGTCCATTTCCATAATATTTCCTTCACAAGCCTTCCAGGGATGTGAAAAGAAGCTGCAGAAAAGTCATTAACCTTCCCCATTCCCACCAAGATATATTAACCACATTTTCTCTTCATTGACTCAATTAGGCGCTCAGGAAAATACACTGACGTCGACACAGGGTTTCAGCAGGCTCACTTTGGGTTTCTGTGAAGTACGGTGTGAAAACAAGCTGATAAAAATGTGTGTATGATCTCCCCAATGCCACTCAGAGGCCGTATGGGATAAATTCAATTAGTGTGAAAGTACCTGATGAAGTCAGCCACATCTGGTCCACGTGTTTGCCTGGCCTTTTCTCATTTCCTTAAATGGACAGCCCCACGGCTGATGAATGAGCAATGTATTGACCACTCCGAGGCCATATTTCTCCTCAAAGATGGAAACCTGATGGGAAAATGCAGATCAGATTGACTAATTGGGCAGAATAATTGAGCTGCAGTGGACACGGAGGACGGCGAAGAGCGGTTTAGCTATTGTAGCGTTTTTTTTTTTTCTCTCTGTGGGCTGAACAGTCTAAACGCCGAGTTTAATACAAAACAAACAGCAGCCTAATGGATAAAGCCCAGCAGGTGGATGGACAGGTCACAGCTGGGTTAATTAAAAGGCTGTAGGGTGGAAAGGTATTTAATGGTTGGCCTGTGGACCGCGTTTTAATCATAACGCTTAACAGCGAGGAGTGATTATGTTAGATTAGTGTTACAGAGAGGGCGCGTGATGTTGGAGAGTATTCTTCCAGCTCAAAAACGACTTGGCTGTTAAATTTCAAATATTGTGTAATAATTAACAATTATATTGAACACACTTAGGGTTAAATCTGAGACTCTTGAAGTTATTTAAAAAAAGGCACAAAGTATTTAGATGATGAGTTTCGAGTTTTTTACTGTTATTTGAAGAAATAAGAAATGTTTGGAAAGAATTTAAAGCTTTGAGGTGAATAGATGAGGTTTTCTATTTTGTATAAAAACAAGAAGAAAATGCCTGATTTCCTGCATTAAAGCAATCGCTAAAATATCGAACACTGTGGGGTTTTTTTGTTTTTGTTTTTTAGTTGGTCTAGAGCCTCCACAGCTGTCTGTGTCTGAGGAAAGACATCTGGCCATCCTCACTGAGCTCCCATTTGTGGTGCCCTTCGAGGAGCGAGTGAAGGTACTGCACCACTGCCCCACACTCAGCTGCGCTATAAGGCTTTCAGTGTTGTATTATAGTGATCGCCTTTATATAGTATACATATAATGCTATTCATTTGGTGGTTATTTTCAGAATAGTAATGATTGCCAGTAAGTATTTAACACCAGAGTAACACTGTGGTAACGACTCGAGTGCAGCGCTTTACGTCTTCGTTGCTGTGTTCATATTTTTTATTGATTGGAGGTAAAAGTGTAGAAACAAAAAGCCATTTCTGTTTCAGTTATCCAGATACATATTTGGATTTTAGTCATCATTGGTTAGTAGCGCTTTGCTTTTAGGAATTGTTCATGTTTTATGTTCAAAATCTAAAGCTCACAATCTAAATGCAGTCAAAATTATTATCAGGATTAAACATTTTATAACTCCCAGGATTTGTTACTGATCCTGTCACCGGGTTCATGTCTGCCTTGTAGATCTTCCAGAGGTTAATCTTCGCAGACAAGCGGGATGTGCAGGGGGACGGCCCGTTCCCCGACGGCATCAATGTCACCATCAGACGCAACTACATCTATGAGGACGCCTACGATAAACTCTCTCCAGAAAACGGTACGGCATGCGTCGCTACAGTTTCAATAAAAGGAAAATGTAATCCGTGCGTTTATTTTGTGGGTAAATAATGTGAAACGAGTACACATTACATCATGGAAAACGTGGTGTTAGCAACTGCGTTATTCGGCGCACAAGAAATGAGGCAGCATTCGGGATAATGTTCCCGAAAGTCTTGTATGCGCCATTAAAATCTTAATATCAAGGATCAAGGTTTTGGTTAACAGCAAAGATGAAGGTTGGCTCTCCTCCTGTGCAGAGAATCGAATTTCAGTAAAGCCGTAATTGTGGTCGCGATTATTATAATGGAACGCATAAAAACAGAATCAATTATTTTAAGTCACCTCTTTTGTGTTTGAATTTGAAAGGGTGCTCGAGAGGGAGCAATCTGATTAAAAAGAGTAGTAGGAGACCTGGGATAAAGACACGATCTATATCATTCATGTGTGTATATACGTTATAGCTGTCTTGATTTATTGACATACATTAATTATTCTGAAAGATGACCTTTTACAGAATTTGAATATAATATTCTGCAGGTCAAGAAAGTGTTTTAGTGCAAAATATGTTTGTTGGATTAAAACACACAGCACCTCAGACATGTGGGAAATATATACCGGTATTTACTGGCCACTTCATTAGGTACGCCTTGCTAGTACTGGGTTGCCTTCAGAAATCTTTTAATTCTTTGTGGTACTGATTCAACAAGATGCTGGAAACATTCCTAAGGGATTTTGTCCATGTTGACATATTTGCATCACACAGTGGCTGCGGATTTGTCGGCTTCACATCCACGATACTCAGTTGGTGCTAACTTTGGTAAACCCATGCAAATTGTAGCCTCAGTTTCCCTTTCTTAGTGGACAGGAAACTGCTGCAGTGGCACCTGGTGTGGTCTTCTGCCACTGGAGCCCAACTGCTGCAAGTTTCAGTGTATTGTGTGTTCAGAGATTCTCTTCTTCTACCGTGGCTGTAATGCGTGTTGATTTGTGTCTGCCTGAAGCAGCGTGACCATTCTCCTTTGAACTCATGAAGGTATTTTCATGCAGACAGCTGCTGCTCACTGGATATTGTTTCTTTTTTGGATCATTCTCTTTCAAATCTACAGATGACTGTGTGGGGAAAATCCCAGCAGATCATCAGTCTCTGAAATACTCAGAACAGCCCGTCTGGCACCAACTACCATGCTAAAAGTTCCTTAAATTATCTTTCTTCATCGTTCTGATGCTTGGTTTGAACATCAGCTGGTTGTCTCGACTGTGTCTATATGCCTAAACATACTGATTTGCTGCCATGTGATTGGCTGATTAAATATTTGGATTAATGAGCAGTTTCCCTAACAAAATGATTGGCAAGTGTATACTTTAATACTGTTTATACATTTTCTGATGGGAATCGGTTAATTTATCGTAATTTCAGGACTATAAGCCGCTACTTTTTGCACAAACTTTGAACCGTGCGGCTTATTGTCCGGTGCGGCTTTTCTAAGGATTTTTTATGATTTTTGTGACATCGTAAGAGGATTTGTTTTGGTTTGTTGCCTGGCGGAAAGGCATGTGATCAGACACGGAAAAGAGTGATATGTTGGTCACATGTCCGTCCGCCAGCCAAAGTAGTGCCGTACGAATTAGCGCGAAAAAGAGACTAGATTAGCAAGCTGGCTCTCGCTGGCCCTGTACCCATATCTGCAGCAGGTC